>RJWH01000873.1:113814-360683 GCA_004363575.1 Solenodon paradoxus | reverse complement strand
GACCCAGCAATGGGGGCGGGGGGGGGGGGGAACCAAAAAGTGAGTAATGTTGCTACTCCTCCTCTCTTCCTTCCTTCCTCTATTTCATTGTAGTAATTTATTCTACACACTAAAATAAACTCATATGTATGGGTTCCCCATTCCTCATATATATGTCAACACACCCTGCCCTCCTCTAAGTCACCAAATGTTCTTCACCAGTGTCCAGTAGGTTCTGCCACCATTTGCAGCCCACCGCCCTCCCCGTCCCATTCCCTACTGGTAATCTCAGTTATGTTGCAAGGGACTCCCTCTCTTAAAAAAGAAATTATAAAGTGAAAATATTACAATGGCTAGCTAACTATACTTGGGAAAAACAAACGATTGCAAAGTTTCTTGTTTGTCCTTATTTCTTAGTCAGGTGTTTGGAGAGCCTTCTAATGCCACCTGAAAAGCTAGATCCCATCCCAAAGACTCTCTGGTGTGAAGATTTCTTTGCAAAATTCAAGATGGCAGAGGACCTAACTGTTTTTGTTTTCTTCCTCTAGAACAGGCACAGTGACCGCTCCTTTCTAATGTGGATGTTTTATACCCACTGAATGTGAGTTGCTCAAAGCATCTGGCTGCAGGTCTAGCCTGTCATCACTATTCAATACATAGTAGCATTTCTTGCTATCCTCATCATTCCATCAAACAAGAAAAAGGGTCAGTGAAATAAGAAATTCTACTAACTAGTATTCAAGGAAATGCAAATGCAACAATGTTTAAACAATGAAAAAAGCTCACTGAAGCTAGACCTTTTTCCTGCCAACAGATAGCCATCATCAAAAAAATGTACATCTAAAGGTTAAAGGGCCCAAAGTGTTAAAGTTCCTTACTATTCATTTCAGACATCAACCACTGTTTTCCTGGATAACGGAAGAGGAAAGAAAAAAATCTCAACAGCCTTTTGCCTGGAAACTCAGGTGACTTTGAGAAAGAGCTGGCACCTGAAGACTGAGTACAGGTCAACCAGCCTGTGAATTCAGAAGCACTTTGCTCCACGATGTGCAACTAGGATGTGGAAACCCACACCCGGCTCGCCCTGTGGGCTGTGACTCAGCCGCAGACTGCAGACATCAATCCACAAGCCAGCCATGCTGCTCTGATCTCTGGTCTCCAAGGAGCAGCTCGGAACACAACACTAGAGGAATTTCAACATCTCTCTGTGAAGCTAACTAGCCTCCACAAAGCTTAAAATAGCAATATTGGTCAAGCCTGGAAATTTGTTTTAGGGAGGGAGAGAAGACAAAATTTTGGTTATTCTAGATTTTCAGCATAATTTCTTTGGTCAATGAGTTTCTTCCAAGGTATTGTCATTCCTCATTAGCTACTGGTTACTCTTATTCTCTTAAATATTGTACATACCGCAGCATGTACCAGGCTAATAACTTCATGTGTATTATTTCATTAAGTCCTCACAATCACTGAAATAGATACACTATTTTTATTTCCATTTTAGAGACGGGGCGGCTGAAGCCCAGAGTGTAAGTAAGTCTCTGGGGGTCTATCTCGGTCACATTTGTACCCTGATCCAACTCAGACCTGCTGTGTTTCATTAAAATACCTAGTTGAGGATCTCTGTCTCATCTCAATGTCCTTTGAGAGAAAGAAGTCACTAACTTCTGTTTCTCATCACTCCTATTCCCACGATAAAGAGAATATACCCATACACCTGTTCAGAGGGTGTAGACAGAGCCCCTGGCCTGTATGGGATCCAAGACAGTGGAGACAAGGGGGCGTGTGTTCAAGGTACCTTTTCTGCGATGCCATTTTCCGTCGTGTAAATTGCCATGAGCTCAGTGTCTTCATTGTCCTGTTCACCACTGGACGTGGCACCTCCATTTATCACCACCTGAAGAAAAACAAACACTCCGCTTAGACATTTTGTCTAAAATTCATTCTCTTAAGAGTATTTTTTTTAACCTATCAAATAGCCAAGTGAAATTCCTGGTATCTGAAGCCTGCACAAATGTGTTTTTGATGGAGATGCATGCCAGGCACCCCATGGAGTGAGGCTGCCTCAAGGTGGGGGCAGGTCAGCTGAGGGAGAACGTGTAACATCCAAGAGAAGCTGCAAGGCGTGGGGACCCCAGCACCCTCCAGGGGGAAAGGAAGGCCTGGCAAGGGGCCCGAGCTGCTATTCCTGAGCAAGTGAGGGATAATGTAAGCTGCCGTGGTTACGATTGCAAAGCAAGTGGTATGGCATTCCAAGGAGGAGTGATCATTAGATCAAGCCCAGAACTGCACTACATTCAGCATTTCTCTCACTGTGATGAAGTGAAAACTGGCCCTGGGAGTGTGCATGTGCTCACAGCATGAGTGGGGCACTGCCATACCAACAAAACCCGTTTCTGGGCAGTTTAAGAAGGGCGTGGAGTGTGAACTCATCTGAGATGACTCAAGCACCCGGGGCCCCCGTAGACCCCTTAGTGCTGCTCTGGGTGGGGGCACCCAGCGGTTTCAGGCGCTGCTACCTGCACCAGGAATCCTAAGAAATTTTTTACTCTTTAAGCCAAATGGTTCCATTTCTAGAAATCTTTTTTTAAAAAGTGTGTGTGTTACAGCAGCACTACATTTTTAAAGTGCAGATAAGCAGTAGACAACAAACATACAAAGCTTACACTCTGGGCTTTGCAAATACACTAAAGGTAAGTGAAAGATAAGCAGGGTCAGAAGAGGAAACAGAGCTCAACACGCTGCACAAAGGGACAGCATCAGCAGCTCACAAAGAACACCTGCAAATCAATAATACAAATAATCCAAAGATGGGCAAAGGATGAGGAGACAATTCGCAGAAAAATTAAAATATCAAATACATGGAAGATGTTCAACTGCCTTTGATTATAGAGATGAGACCTAAAACTTCATTTTGAATATAAATGGAGGGAGGTGGGCTGTTAAAGATGAACCTTGTATTGACAAGGGCCTGAGGCAAAAGCTACTCTAGGTTCTTAGAATATACTCTTGGTAGAATGGCCTTTGTGGAGGAGAATTTAGTAACAGAAGTTAATAACAGGCATTTTCTCGGATCCAGCAATTAGTCATAGAAACATATCCTCTAGAAATAGCTCTGAAGTGCTAAGTGTATTCAAGGTTGATTAGAATAAAGCACAAAATATGTGGATTACAGATATTTTATTATACAGCCTAACTGTTCATCCCAAAGGCTGATATTGTTCAATTATGGTTTATCCATGCAGAGAGTAAAGAAATACTTTTTCTTTTTTAAAGGAAAGGTTCAGGCAGAAGTGAAGGCAAGCCGGCAGGCAGGCAGGCAGGAAAAGAGAGGAGGAAGAACATCTGTATTTAGTTGTTCCCTACTGGCTTCAAACCCGGGACCTCGGCATGGATGTGGAGTGTGCCTGCCTCGACTCCACCAGGGCACGCCGATGTTAGTTAAGTCAGAGGAGCCTATAATTATCCAACTGATGCTCAATTAAAAGTCTTTACTAATGCTTCTGCTTGTCTAGATGAAAGGAAACAGAAAATACACACCACAACACATATTAGGACAGAGAGAGAAGTGGTGAGTGCCTTTTGTTTTCACTTCCAACCCTCTTCAGCATTTGGATCTTTTTACAATCAATATGCACTTGGGTATTATGTGGGTATTTCTTATTAAATAGATAATAAAACTATACTCCAAAATATTAACAGTGGCTATCTTTAATCAGTTGGGGTCAGTTTTACTTTTTCTCTTTGTACATGTTGATAATTTTCTATAGTGAGGGCAATTTTATTTTCACACTAAGAAACAATCTGGAAGACTGACGATCCAAGCAGCATAAGTGAACTGAGAAAGTCCAGCGAGATTTCAGCCCATCTAACTCTGTGGTTCAGGAAATCAGGCCGGCACAAACCAGAATCGCTTTCACGATCGTATGCATTATAACTTAAGCCTGAGGCTAGTTTTAAAGTATGCCAGATCTCAATTAACCGGTGTATAAGTCTTACAGGAAGAATTTTCCTATATCATTTCAAATAAAGATTTTAAACACTCCAAGTCATGCTAAAGCTTTCTGCACAAGCCAAGCGGGTTTGCGGCGCCTGTCTGCATGTAAAGTGAGCTAGCAGCAGGATGCGCGTTCCTTGCCAAGGGTGAGTGCGCAACATGAAATCGAACT
Source organism: Solenodon paradoxus (assembly GCA_004363575.1). Taxonomy (NCBI): domain Eukaryota; kingdom Metazoa; phylum Chordata; class Mammalia; order Eulipotyphla; family Solenodontidae; genus Solenodon; species Solenodon paradoxus. The sequence goes on along the minus strand of RJWH01000873.1, from coordinate 356,538 downwards.
TAGGACTCGAACAAGTCTCGTCACAGCCAGCACTCAACCCACTGACGAAGCCAAGAGGTACACACACTCAGAATGAACTCTCTTAAAACAACTCTTAGCTCTCAATCAGAGAACACAGATCTGCTTTCTTGTCCTATCCGTTAAAAACAACCTCCACCTGCATTCATCTCTGGTTGCTGCAGGCAGATGTTCCAGGGGTATGGACTTTTGTTCTGATGAAAATGTTTGGAACTAGACAGAGGTGATGGATGAACGTCACTGAACTGTTCCTTAAAAACATTTAATTCTAGGGCACACCCTGGTGACTCAGGTGTTAAGCCTATGGCTGTGGCATACTCCAAGTTAAGCCCATGGGAACAAAAATACTGCTTCCACCTCCCCTCTCTGACTATTTTCCTTAAAAAAAAGTTTAGGTGCACCCTGAAGGTAGAAGTTAGGTCTGCCGTCTCCAGGGAGAGCAGGCCACAAACATCCCGTAGACCTGAGTTCCCGTCGCAAGGTTGGGCGGTGGGTGGGGGAAACAGCCCAGATGAACAACTACAACTCACTCTTCCTGCCTGTCTACCTGCCTTCCTTCCTGCCTTCACTTTAAGTTTAATTCTATTCCGTGAATTCCACATATGGGAGGGAAAAAACCTGAGTATATGGCACCATAATAGATTTTTGGAAGAGTTAGCAGCTACCACTGCACCGCCCCCCATCCCCTCCCTCTCACACACACACATAGCAAATGTTCTTTACCTAGGAGAACCCTGTTTGAGTACCTGCTGAGCCAGGTAACGAGGATATGCAATCCTGCTACCATCCTGCTCCTAGGAGTTCCACCAAGAGCAAGCGGGTACCAGGCTAAAGAACTTTGAACACAGGACACAACAGAAGCCAGGCAGTGGTGTCAGTGCAGACAGCTCACTCAGATCCATGCTCTGAAGAGCCACTTGACTGTGGTGGGGAGAGTGGAAGGGTGAGTAAAGGGGGCGATGACATTAACAGACAAGCAATCCTTTATGAGGTTACTGCCCAGACAAGGGACAGGGGCTTGGGCCAACATGCTAATGCTCTGGAAAATGCAGTCGGGTTGAGAGTATAAGGATGTGCCTTGATGGCCCCTGGAGACGGCTCGGATAGGGTGATGTGGGGGAGACACCACTGCAGTAAAATGGGCAAACCCCAGCCCTGGACTGGAAGTTTGAGTGGAGGGACAAAGTCCTAGACTGCTGTCCAGAACTCACCTGGGCGGCGGGGTAGATGGAGGTACCGCTCAGTACAGGCAAAGGCAGAGGGACAGATTAGAACAACAGAACGCGACACAAGATGTATGTGATCCATAGAAACAGCGTATAAAGGAAGCTTCCTGTCCCAGGCTAGCACAGGAAGTTTACTTACCTCTGGGTATTTTTGACAAAAATAAGCTGACCATGATATTTTCACAGGTCGGGCCAATCCTGGGAACCTGGGCACTTCCGCACCATGTCCTGGAGCTGAGCCCTGCCCTGACCCAAGCTGACCCGAGCTCTCCACTGGGGCTGCAGCTGGGGATGGGAGACTCAGGAGGGAGAGGAAGGAAGTTTTCACTGAACAGAGAGGGGGATCTGGCAGCTATGGGAGGACCACCAGGGCTGCTTGCTGGCTGGCCTGTGTCTGTGTTTATGTGCAGGGAATAACTAAACATGACTCAAAGAACAAAATACCAGTTTGTTTTACTAGTATTTTTCCTTTGGTTTATTGAATTAGCTGCTGTGATGGTCTACTTTTTAAAAACATGACATTTCATTTTAAAAAGCAAATGGTGAATGAAATCAGTTCATCAGGAAAGGCACTGAGGATGAAAAATGTTGCTGATACTATCAAAGCTTCACATTTTTGAACCTCTAAATATTATTTCAACTGGGAAACAAACATGTACTTGGAAAGCTTCTAAACTTAATAAAGACAGGGTTACTTGTGTGTTATTAGCAACATCACTGATAACAGAAGGGACGTGTGACGTCTTTCATCTCAGGAAACTGATCAAATTTTTAGAAAAAAAATATCAGATTTAAAACCTGTTAGAAACAAAATGTCCTTTTTCCCACCCCCAAAATATTTGAAACCAATCTTGTGGGTTTAAATTTTTCCCCTAAACGAGCATGATATAATCACTCAATCAGTTATGAAAACAAGTTCCCAATTTGTCCAGATGACTTTATCTCCAATATGCAGGACTCGGGTGTTTGTGAAGGGCAGTATGTCCAGTGTTCAACTGATTAGACTTTCTTACTCAAGGGTTTTTGCTACGACAATAATGTAAGGTTTCTAAACAGTCATTTTCTGAAATGGTCAAATGAACAGGAATCCCATCTGCATCACTGCTGTCTTGCTCAAGGGACAGCAGAGATGTAGGAGAGAAATGAACACTTCTTAACCATCTACAGTGTACATGTATGTACTGATATGTATTTCATTTACTTCTCAAAAGTCCCAGATACAGACATGGAGGCTGCACCTCCAAGGATAAGTAAGTACAAAGGCATCAAAGGATCTATTGAGAGCAAGACCCCAAAGCTACTTCTTCTCAACCACACAGAGCCAGATGAGAATCTCCCTACACTGGACTACTGGTATCAACGGGCACAGACCTGGCTGGCAGTGCTATAGTTTCTCCCTCCGTTCCCTCAAAGTGCTATCTGATCCAGGATTCTTTGCTGCGATTCACTTCCAATAGCTCTGTAATATGTCTGATCAGCCAAGATAAAGGTGGGAAAGATATTCTTTCCCTAGTGAATGTACATCAATGTCCCCAAAACATGGGGAAAGTGTTCCACCTCATTAAAATTCAAAACTAATGCAAGCAGACACCAGTCAGTCTTTCGTTTACTGACTTGTTGATTTTTTCGGCACAAGATGTAGGAGGTAGTCTCTCAATAGAGTTCCCCTGCGTGCTTAGTGTATAAACTATTGTAATAAGGTTATTTATGGTACCATTTATTACAGAGAAGAATTTATAGGAACAACATGAGGTTCCAAAGAAAATGAAAAAGTTAGATCCAGAATTTGCTATTATGCCACAGTTACAAGTTAAGTTTGTAATGACATTGACATGTCAGGATATAACGTGATGCCTAGACTGTGTATGTGGATCCAATAGTTATAAAGCAATTCCTAAATACGTGTTTCAAATCTCTGGAAACAAACCAAAATATTAGCATGTTGCTTTCCTGGCTGATGGGGATTTATTTCCTCCCCTCATTAGCATCATTCCATATTTTCTAAATGTTCCTCGGGGAACAGATTTCTTTTGCAAATAAAAAGTTACACAAATAATAAAACGATGACAGAAACTCAACATGCAAACTACAGAAAAGGTATAGTAAAAGAACATAGCTTTCTTGCTACTTCCATCTTATTCCAACACCACATTTTGTGCCACGAAGTTTGGGTTGAAATATGGATGCTTTAGAACATGTAAAATTCAAAGGAAGTGAGATAGTTACTGCCAAGCAACTTCCACAGCTCATCTTCCACTATTTTATCAAATCCTAAGAGGAAATGACTTTTTCTCCAAAAGAACTATGGCCTTCTACTATGCTAGAGAAATCAATGTGATGTACTTTAGCTCTGCCGTTAAAGCTCCAGGAGCTCACCTGCCCAGCTGTGGAGAAGGCAGTTGAGGAGTCAATGGAGAATTTAAGGGTATAGTTTGGGTGGGTGTAACATTAACACCTAAAAGAAAAAGAAATCCTAAGTCATATAGGAAATGCAAAAGACAAGGGCGGGAATGAAGAGTTGGAAAGAACAAGGTTGGGAAGCCATCATGACATTCTAGAAAGAACTGATGCGGTCATCAAAGGTTGCAGGGATGAGCTGATGGTGGGGTGCCACAGCAGTGGCAGCCTCTGGCAGAGCCTGAGCACCAGGCAGCATGAAGAGCAGAATGCACAGCTCCACTTGTCAGGCTTTTTCCAGTCCAAGAATCTATGGATCTGGCCTCACACAAACAGGAGATAATTAGCCTAAACGAGAAGCAACTTTGTAAACCAGGTTGAGGACGTGACCACCCATGCTGAACCCTGCCTCCCAACCAGGAGATGGGCATGTTTGATGACTAACCTCTCTCATTGCTTTTAAAACGACCCAACTCTATGCCAACGGAAAGTTACACTTCAAAAAGGTGAAGCCTCAAAACCAAAGCAGAGGGGGAAACAATTTACATCAAAAACTCTAGAAAGGAAAGAATAATACACATTAAAGCTCCATTTATATCCCAGCTTGTCAAATGTTATTTCAAGGCAATTTCTTTTCTAAAACTGTTCCTCCAACTTAAACATTTCCAAAAGAAAAAAATGGCTTATGCTCAAGTTTGACCTGCCAAGAGCCTCTTCTTCCCCATAAATCATGGCCAATTTGCAGTAGATGCAAACTCATCTATCTCATACAAGAATTAAACCAATTTGCTGAGCAGACTGCAAGAAACACAGTGATCCTCAGACAGGTCTCAGAATCCCACTGCTGATCTCAAGATCTAATTATTCTTACAGAAAGAGAACATTTTCCAAGACAACTGTTATTATCAGTGACCACTTTTTCCATGTGAAGCTCTAACTGTCCAAACCCTCTATTTAGGAACGTACAAGAAGGAATACCAGGGCCCCTGCTATTAATGTCTGTGAGAACATTCTAGGTTTCCTTGCTCAAGTATTAAAAATAGGACTATTCGCAACAAAAACATTTCATGCCTTCTCTTCACTGCTGAAAATGAGCATGTTCAAATCTGCCACTGTCAGGAACCTCGAGACATCAAAACTTTATAAAATGCTCTTGCCCACATCTCCCCCAGTCTTCCAGGGTCGACTTCTCTAAAAGAAAAGGCAGGAGAAAGAGGAGAAAGGACAGGAGGAAGAGGGGAGCAGGGACAGAAAGATAAAGGGGCGTGTCTCTGTGAGCAGGCTCTGCACTGCCAGCCTCCAGGCCACTCAGCAAACCACCAGTCACCAATCCTGGGATTCCGGTCACCCCTGGACAGTCAAACCCTTTCCAAAGCTCTTGGCAACGCCGTGCTTCACTTTGGCTCCTCCCAAACCTCTCCCTCGCAGGCTGGTTGTTTATGCCTGAGCAGGTCTCTTTTTGCAGACTTCTGGGTCATTATCTCCTTTCCTTTCTTTATGAACTTTCTCTTAACATTTAAGCTTTTCTTCCTTTTCCTATAAAAGACAGGAACAATGTTTTTACTCTTGCTGAAAAAGAATCTCCAAAACAGTAAAGGAAGCAAGGGAAGCCCTCTCTTTCTCCGGCCTCCCCGATTAAAAAAGTGTATACTTTTTACTGGAAGAAGTATACATTTGCAGAAAGTTATTTACAATAACTACAGAAGGTGGAAGGGAAAGAACCCAACTGAATTTTCATGATCAATTCCATAACCATCCAATTCAAAAATATTTTCTCACCCTTTAAATGCATTATTGTATTTTTCAAATTTTCTAATGAATGTATACTACTTTTATAATCAGAAGGGTTTTTCTTATATTAGTCAAATCATAAGATTTTGATTTAATAAAATGTTCTCTTAATGAGCTAAAAATGTTTCCGCTATTATTTTCTTCTATTTATTTTATGTAGTTGTCCCCGCTTACCTCCCAATCAACCCCCCACCCCCCGCAATCCTGGATCCAGATTCTTGGGATGTATGTGGACTACGCCAGCCAGAGGCCAGTCTTAGCCACTAAGCCATGAAGGTGCACCCACTTCATAGTCTTACATTTGCATGTAATTAAAATAACTATATAATTTATCATCCAAACCAGAGTCTCGAGTGTAAAAAGGGAAATTACAGAAACAAACAGAGCTATTACGGCTATAAAGCCTGGTGTGCCTTCTTTACAACTCTCCTAATTGGTGAATCAGAAAACGATTCTGTGCTAGGTGCCAGTTAAGCAATGTTTAGATGGGATTTCCATTAGACATTCTCAACAGGAATGAAGCAGGAATACCCACTCCACCCCCTGCAAAAGACTTCTCAAATGCAAAGGATCAGAATTTTCCTGACTAGACATAAATACAAAGCATCATGAAAGAGCAGAATCTTTAATTCTATATACTATCAATTCATTACTCACCCACAGCAACTTAACAAAAAACCACCCTGTGGTTGCTTCACTGACGGCACCACTGATGCCCACTCACAGCCACGTGAAGTCATTCCTGACTTCCCAATGTACCACTCGGCTCACATCCAACTCAACACCAAATCTGGTCACGCCACCTCTCAATGGTGGTTGTTTCTTATCTGTCTTCCAAGATGCCCTTAAGAACCCCAATCCCCAGTTTCCCGATCCCAGAAGGCCTGCCACACCCTTGACCCAAGTGCCTTTTAACTGTCCCAAGGCCCCACTGTCAGCCCTAATTCTCTCCTTATCCCGGGTTCCTAATACTCTATACTAGACATTTTTCAGGACTTTAATATCATCCCGCCCCCTCCCCAGAATTTTCATCCAACCAGCCAGGCCATCTGCTGGACACAGCTGGGATCCTAGCCCAGCACCCCATGAATTCAAACCCTACCATTTAGGGCTTGCTGACTTGCCGTCTCTCCCCTACTGACTGTAAGCATCTTGTTCCTGGGGGTCTGCGTGGTGCCCACCACCCTGGGGGCACTCTGAGTCGGTCATCTTACTTGGCTCTGAAGAAAAGACACGGAAGGAGTCGGAAACAAATGGATTTGTATGAACCCTGAGATGCGTATTTCCGTCTTTGATGAAAGTGAACCTAATCAAGCTACTCCGCAGTCCATATCCCTAGTATCTCCAGATTAAATAATCTATTCTTGGCACCCAAGAGAGATGCAGACGTGCTCAGCTGCTGTGCGACAGAAGAAGCAAAAACTCATGGAGGCTTACCTTAGCCGGCTCTGAACTAGGCAGTGGAGTGATGATGTTCTAGAACAGGCTGTAGCATACACAGGCCTTTGCCAACAGTTTAGGTGATTAACTCGTTTTCCCCTGGACGCCCCTCCAGGTTCAGATGCCGGAGAGCCACTAGCACAGAACCGCACAGGAGCACACGCCCTCTCCTTCACTGCATTCCAGTCCTAGTCCCCAGCGTATGCAGGTCTTCAAGAGCGTTTGCTCTATTTTTCTGATTCTAATCGTTTCCCATGCAGCATCCACCCTGTTACACTAGCTGCCTTTAAAAGTACAGATTTAACGAACATGATTCCCGGGGGAATAGATCTTTTGCTGTGCACCCCCGTGGCTCAGGGAGCTAACGAGCAGGCTAGGGAAAGCCCACAGACCCAGGGCTGGGGGAATCCTTTAAAAAACGTCTTTTGTTTTGTTGTTGTTACTGTTGTTATTATTAAAAGATTGCTATGTTTCTCTAAACACATGATCTTTCTGTGAATTCTGGGTTTTTATATGTCTCTTATCCTTAATTATAATGCTTATTTTTCCTCCTCTATGGAGCTTCTCTTTTGAAATTATCGTTGTGGTCTTAGTTTTATTTAAAGACAGATTCCTTTCCATATGAATTTCTAAAAATCCACACTTTAGGAAACACTTATCTAACACAGGACGCCTAAGAGGTGCTCTAAGGACGAGGTCCTTAATGGTCACAGCGCAGCGCCCCCGTGGCCCCTCTCCCAAACCTGCCGCTCCCCACACTGCCGGGTGCCTGCCGCCAGCCACTCCCTTCTGTGGAAATGTTCATCTGATTTTCAGACTCGCCTATTTTCTGATTAGGTTTTCCTCTGATTATTCTTTTCCCCTGAGTATATTATTTAGGAGTGGGGTTGGGAAGCAGTGCTTTTCACAGCATTGATTTCCAGATCATTCATCGCTACAAATACATGGAGAACTAACTGGGAGTATGGGCACAGCGTATGTTTCATGTAAGTATGAGTTTAGAGTTGATTTAATACAAGAGCAGTTTAACTAGGGATGTTAGAGAATATCTGCCCACGTCTCAGGCTGTAGCAGAAGAATTAAAAAGGGAGAAGAAGAATAGTAGCAGAGTTGGAGTGATGGGGCTGGACTGTTGGGAGGGGAGAGGCTGTCAGGCCTGCACACAAGACACCAGGATAGTGTGGCCACAAGAAGTATGTTCAGAGGCAGTACGTTAACATGAACTCATTTGAAAAAGTAGAACATGAAATAAAACGGAAAAGATGAAAACAAAAGCCCCCTCAAACAGTGTTCATAATCCTTCATGTGATAGCTTTTAACAAAACTTTTTACAAATCCAAATTCCACCTTATAAAATAATGAACACAGGAAGACTACACTGCCCTATTGAATCACTAGACTGCTTTGAATGATTTTCCTGTTGACGCAACAGTGGTAGAGAGCTAGGCTGGCGCTTTTCTGTCACCCCACTGATGGAATTATAGAAACCTGAGAAATAAAATATAAAAGTGCAATAAAAATTCCACACAAACACATGCCTGTAAACAAAGAACTGGAAAATAACACTGAGGAACGCATCCAGAAGGTAACACTAGAAAAAGATACCCAACTCATGAGACGCAGCTAAAATGAAATGGAGACAGACTGGGAGGCTTTAAGAGTACAATCAGTGGAAGCTCACTCAAGAGTTGAGAGCAAAACAAGTTATTTGCTAATATAAAGATGGAGGAAGGAACCATTCAGACCCTCTGTGTAATCTGCAAACTGAGTAAGGAGAGGAACGCAAGAAATAGAATCTGAAAGCCAGTAACTTTGAACTGACCTGCTAACTGTGAAACAGTTTTAAAGCTAACATAAGCGCATCTGGAAATATGCCTAGAAGGTAGGTATGCCTGGAACTCCAGGCCATAAGAACAAGACAGGTGGATGGCTAAAGAACATCAAATCGATACCAAGGCATGAATTTTCTTGTTCACTTTTTGAAGTGACCTAATTTAAATTTGAAAAACTGGCAGAACTGAACAGGCAGGCTGAACAAACATTTCTCCAAAGAAGATATACAAATGACCAAAGGCACAATAAATTGGTGCAACCTTTATGGAAAGCAGTATGGAGATTCCTCAAAAAATCGAGAATGGAAATCTCATCTGATTCCATCATCCCACTTCTGGGTACTAACCCAAAAAAACTCAAACACTAATTCTCAGAGATATATTTTGCTGTACTATTTACAACAGCAAAAATTAGAAACTAGGAGCCCATTATCAGATGAATGGATAAAGAAGATGTGGTACACAAACAAAATGGAATACTACACAGCCCTGAAAATGATAACATCCTGTTTAGATAACATGGATGGAACTAGAGGATTACGCTAAGTGAAATTAGTCAGAAAAAGACAAAAATCAGATGATCTCACTTATATGGAATATGAAAAAACACAGCAGACAAAACAGGAAGCAGCCCTTGGATAGTGACAACAGAGCCAAGGTGACCAGCGGAGAAGGAGGTGCGGGGCAAGAACAAGCACTGGTGGGGGCTGCGTGGACTTCAGATAATTTGGTGACAGGTGTGGTGTGTTGGCCTATTTGATGAATGGTAAACCAGTATGTGTGGTCTTGTATTATTTTGTAAATCAAAGTTACCTCAATAAATATAACAACTAATTTCTCTCCTTCTAGAAAACCTATTTGTTAAACTTAAGCTTCAATGTGACAGAAAATCCAGTTTCAAAATTTCATTTAACAGGAAGAAAACTGCAATGCCAATTGTAAATCAGTGGGGCACACCTCTCTGTGAAGTAAAAGAATAAAAATCAAAATATGAATGCAAGTTGAACCAAGAAGTGTACTTAATATGTATTTACTCAAATTTCCAAAACCCATATTCTAAAGAATCCGAGAAATCTTGCCACGACGCTTATCTCCAATATTGAGAGAGAACTTTCCTCTCAGTCTTTTAGGCTTTGTTCTTTTTTAAACCAACACTTTAGGTAACTTTATATACCTCAAGTCATAATCTTACATCTGGAAGAATATTTGCGTTGAATATAATGAATGTGTTTAATCAGACTTACCACTTGTCCAGGTGAAACTACCTGTATCTCAGATGCTGCCTTCAGAACATAAAGCACAGAAATTCGCAGTCTAAACAATAAGTCATTCATTCCTCCTACCTAGCTCTACAAGTCTGAATTTGGATTACAGGTTGTTTCATAAGAACACAACACTGGAGATAAAATTAAGCCTTCACCTTGCTCCAGTACACAGCAGGCATCATGCCAGCTTTCTTTTAGTCCATGGCTAAGAGTGCTTCTCTCCTGGAGTTAATCCCATCAGGCGACACCTGATGGAGCAGGACCAAAACCAGAGTCAGCCAACAGGGCTCCCTAAGACTCTCATGTGAGAAGCATTTGGTTTTGAAATGTTTTAACCTCTACTGAAAACGTAAGTATTCATGTTAACCCTGTCCTGATTCAACAAGAAACTAGCTCAGCATGAAGAAAGGAAATGAATGCCATTACCGGAAGAGTGAAGAAAGCGGGGTGCTTTGCTTCTTCTTCATATTTGCCTTCCGTTGAACTTCCAGCCTCCATGGACTTGGATGTAGTGTTCTTACCAATACCCATCATTAAGAGAAAGCGAGTGGTTTGGCTGTGGCCCTGGAGTGGCTGGACGTGAAGGCTTATTCAAGCCAGGAGCCCAGGATCAGGGTTGGCTCTTCCAGTGCCCAGGGTGTCCAATTCTCAGAGAGAGGTATACCTAGAACAAGAGAAAACAGTCAAATCACCTCGTGCACACAAACAGTGCAAGACTCACGGTCATCATGGTTTCTGCAAGAGAAGTCAAAGGACGAGTTATACCCAAAGATATAAAATACATTACTTAGTTATGCTTTGCAAGACTCCCTGCTCACTTACTCACGGATTCCGAATTGCTCCTCTTGGAGAGAAGGTCATTAAAATAGTCAATAATATCAGAATCCTAGGGATTAAAAATGGCGAGGGGATTTCTGATAGGCACACTGGTGTGTACCTCACAGCCTTGTGGAATATAACTCTGTAGTAAGTAAGGAGCTACTCTGTGACTGCCCTGTCCAACCCAATCATCACTAGTCACAAGGCTGCGTGTGCTTGAACTGAGACGCGTAACCGAGAAAATGAACTGTCATTTGTGTCTAATTTTAATTAAAATGTAAGTTATTTGTAGTTAATTGTGGCTAGACAGCACAGCTACAGTCAATTCACTGTGATTAGATAGATATTAGCAGATAGTTCAGCCACCTCCAAAGGAGCACAGTTCATGTACATCCCAAGGACCTGAGTTAGTGTCCTGGGTCCAGGGGGAGCAACCAATGTGAACTAAAAAATTTGGAGAAAAAAACCAAGTAATCTGAATTCCCTACAGGAGCCCAATTAAAGGGAGAGGAAGGCACAAAAGTAAAAAAAGATACAGGCCAACCAAGGACTAAATGGCCACACTCCAGGAAGGTGGAAAGATAGGCTTTTTAAATGGTATAGAATCATACACAAAATATAAAAGAAAAAGCAGGGGGAGGAAAGTGGGGTGGGGGCAGGAATAAGTACAAGAGTACAGGGAGATCACCCTCACTAGACAGGTCTGATATGCTCAGACTCTCAAAGGATCCGGTATCATTTAGCAAGAAAAAGCACAATGCTCCAGGCTCAGAGAAGATCGAAGCAAAAGCAAGAAGCTACTGAATTCCATGCAGCCAAGTTTTCATGAGGCGGCAGAAAATTAAAAAATTAAAAACTGAAATTTCAAACAACAGAAGATGACTTCAGACAATAAAAGAGAGTCACTCAAAGATTAATGAGCTGTGGATAATCTGACTCCAAAAATGAGAGGACACAAAGGATCCCAATGTCCACAAGCGTGGCTCATGTACCATAAAGCGTGCCTGGGCATGCCTAAATGTTAAGATCAAGAAAATACCACGGCAGGTAGCGGTGAGAAGGGACAGAGCCCATTCACTGGCACTCCAACCAGAATGATGTCACCTTAGCAATTAATTTCCTACCAAAAGAAAATACTCAGTCAAGCTGTCCAGTAGATGTGGAGACACCTACAATAAATTCGGAAACACAAGAAATATTTTATATCAAAGGGATTTTCTTAGGCTCACTTTCCATTCCATAAAAGGGCAAAAAGGAAAAACAAACAGCTGCTAGAACATCAAGTTGGCACAAGGGTATAGAGCTCAAGAACTTTTGAGGTGCTCTTTCACTTTAGCAGACTGTCTTATACTAAGTCTTCTCACCTAACAGCTCCCCCTGCCAGAACAAAATACGGAAGAGTGACGCTCCCAGCATCTGAGAAGATGGCAGACCCTGCAATTCCATATCCAGTCAAACCTCAGAGGTCCACCAACCTTCCGCACGCTACTGCCTATGTTATCATAAACCCATCTCATGCTGCGGAGCAGTGATACAAAACTCCACTACAGCGACCACAGCTATGTTGGCTGGTCATTTGTGGGGAACATATTTATAATAACTAAAGATAACGGTGTTATGTAACAAACCCTTTGCACAGCCCAATCCCTTGGAATACTGAGTTCCCAAAGAGGACTAGATTAAAGGGTAGAAGGTTTTTTTTTTTTAAGGCTCTTGAGACACAAAACAAAATTCTCTTCCAGAAATTCTTTTCCCAACTGGCAGTCCCACCGGTGGAGAATGTGCCCATCTCATCAGTTTGATAGCCCTGAGATAAACCTGTGCCGGCAAAGCCCAGGGATTTCGTGACACACTGATTCCTGGGCTTTTCGCATCTATTTGCAGGTCGACTCTCTTGTAGTTTTTGTTTTTGTTTTTAAGGAAAGGAACAGGTAGGAGCCAGTTGGCAGGCAGCTGGCCAAACCACTACTCCACCAGGTTGTACCTCTCCTGTGGTTTTACCTCCCTATAGTATTTACAAATCTTTTGTTTAATCCTTTAATTCATTATATTTGATGCAAATATCTTATCCCAGCTTTGTTTGCTCATGAATGCTCTGTATTTTAAAATTTTCATCTTTATGTAAACAAATCCAATCTTCCACATTATGCTTTAGCCACTGTCACCCATCAGCATCCCAAGATATAACATGATAACGAACACCTAAAAAATCACATCTGACTGGTGCACCCTGGTGGGCCAGCAGCTAGGCCTCCTCCAAAGGAGGACAGGCTCCTGGTGGGGTGTGAGCAGACAACCAGTGTGAACAAGGAAAAAAGCTGCTTCTTACTTGCCTCATTCCAGCCTGCACCTGTCCTTGGAAATAAAAAAACATCTGCCTTCATAGACCTTTACCTTGACTACCTGTTTTCCAGAACATAGGTAAAGAGGACAGTGAAATATCATTTTGTGTTCGTGTTGTTTTTTTAAAGGAAAGGTGCAGGGAGGAACGAAGGCGAGTAGGCAGGCAGGTATTTAGTTGTTTGTCAGCCCTAAAGAGGATAAAGGAATCCTGTTGAAAGCCACAACAGTATCAATACTTAATAAATGTAACATAGTGCGGTCTTTCTAGAGATATGAACAACCATATAGCACCTACATCATGAATTAGAAAGCAACTCTAAGGATGCTTGTTTCCCTATAAACGTCATAGTTAATATATTAACATTAATACTTCAAAAGGGGTGGGGGGGTTGTCAAAATTCCTCTGAATAAGAAAGAACAGCCACAATTATTTGAAGAGTGAGAGGAATACCCTCTATTAGATAGAGCATACAACTAACAAAGTTGTAACAAACAGAAAAGGTTCAATACAGTCACAACACAAATAGATCTGACTACAGGAAACCCAGAAACTGATAATATCATATGGGAAAAGATTCATCAGAAGACAAAAATCATTTTTTCATTACAACCTTCCAAAACACTCTTACAGTACTAAAATCCAAAATAAGTAATGCCTAAGGTTAAAAAATAATAAAATCACTAAAGGCTTACACAATGTTAGGGTGGGGGATTCCTTTCTTAGCATATCTTTAAGATTTTATAATATAAAATGTTTTAGAATGCCATATGGAAAAAGAATTAAAATATAGGCAAAATAATGTGTTGATCTCTCTCTTTAGTATTTAAAGAGCTCTTAAAATCACACACAAAATAAAAATCCTTAATGCATAAAATGAATTTCGGGTTTTTTTTTTTTTTTTTTAAAGAGGAAGGCAGGCAGGAAGAGATAGGAGGAAGAAGCATTTATTTAACTTTATTTAGTTCGTCTTGGTTGTTCCCCCTAGTCCTTCCCCACCCCCACTCCAAGCCAAGAACCCAGGTCCCTGGGCTGTATGTGGACAGCTCCCCTGGCAAAGGCTTAACACCTGAGCCAACACTTCCAAATCTCAACACCCGTACCAAACACAAATGGCAAAATAAATGCTTGAGCTTTATTTAAAAAAAAAAAAGATTGCATTGAAACGAAATGTTATTTTCTCTTTAGATCAAACGCTATCATTTGTACGATGGTTAAAGACAAATTCACATCCATAATGAACACAAAATTAATTTTGGCTAATGTGTAGAGTTATACTCATATTCACTTCTATAGTATTTATCCAGAGGAAATGTCACTTCTAGGAATTTAATCTAAGGCAATAATTAGGACACAGATTTAATGTCAAAGTTCTGCATCTTATCAATGTAAGTAAGTTAAAAAAAATCAGGGAGATCTAAAACACCAGGAAATCGTATAGCAAAATTCTGGTATGTTCAAACAATGAAACATCATGTGGACATTAAGAAGATGCCACAAGCATTTCTGATCTGGAAAGAGGTCTGCCCTGGTGGTAAAGTCTGCACTTCTGGAAGGCACAGACCACATACACCCCAAGGACCCAGGTTCACATCCTGGGGCAGGGAGAACCACCACAGTGAGCGACTAAATAAACCCTTCTTCTCCTTCCTTTAAAAAAAAAAAAAAAAGGACCCACCCCCACCCAGGTTTCACTTTCCTCAGTCTCAGCTACCTGTGGTCAGCCCTGGTCTAAAAATATTACAGAAAGACAGAGACCACATTTACATAACTTTCATTATCTATTTTACTCTTCCCATTGCTCTCTATACCTAATGTACAGGGGAAATTTTATCATAGCTGTGTATGTATAGGAAACAATACATGTACATATATACATGTACCTATATCTACATATACATATACACATGTACACACACATATATACACACATATACACACATATGTATACATGGCTCAGTACCACACAAGGTTTCAGGCCTCCCCTGTGGAGATGGCGTCTGGGGAGAGGGCTTCTGCACAACACTGCTAGGTGAAATAAGATCAGTCACAAAAGGACAAATACCAAATGGTTCCAATCATATGAGGCATCTAAGAGACAAACTCATCGAAGCAGCGGGCAGAACAGAGGCTGCCGGGGAGAGAGGAAATGGAGAGCTGCCACGCAACAGGTAGAGAGCTTCGTAAGCAAGACGAGTGTAGAGCACTGCTACACAACACGGCGCCCAGAGCTGACTGGATTTAACACTCTGAATGTGTTCAGACAGTAGATCTCATGTTCAGTGTTCTTACAGACATGCCCTTCTGGCTTAGGAGATAAATCCGTAGCCTCTGGATGGCATAGTCCACATACATCTCAAGGACCGGGGTTCAGGACCCAGGGCTGGAAGAACAACCAAGCTAAATAATACAAACAAATGCTTCTCTCTTCCTGCTTGCTTGCTCACTCGCCTTCTTTCCTACCTGCACCTATCACATGAAAAAATATCTTGACCAAAAAAGAAAAGTTTTTTATAACACAAAATAGAAGATACACAATTTTCAATGAAGCAATGAGTTAAAAACAAAGTCAATTTATACAATGAAAAACTGTACACATAGCACTGTGCCTGTCTAAGTGTGCACATGTGTACACCAAAATGTTGGCTTGGTAGGATGTCTTACTCCTGTTTTACTTAATGAATGATATGCCCACTTCCTCCCTCGAAGCTGATTGTGTCCATATCAACACCCAGGAATCAAATCCAGGAGTTTTGGGAGTCTGCTTAAATAAGACAACAAAGCAGGCAACCCATTCTACTAGAGGCAATATGAAATAAATTCTCATGTCAAAAGCTGTCAAGAAAACAAATCATGAAAATCAAGGTTTTGCAATTACACTTCACAAGCAAAGGGGGTAACTGATGATAAAAGAGGAACCATGGCTGCCCCATAGAAGAGGCTCTGAACTCTGACTCCATGACAGAACCACCTAAGAACTTACGAACAGCACTGGCTGGGTGCCTGACCCAGACAGTCTGATTCAATAGGCCTGTGAGGCGCCTTAGCATCTAGATGTGTTGAAGCTCCTCTGCAGACTGAGTTTAAAACTACTACCTTTGGGCAAATAGAAAATCATTACAGGCTCCAAATTTTTGTTTAAGTCAATCTCAAAATAAATGTAAGGCTGACAGAAAAACAGCAATTTGCAAAGTTCTGCTACACGTTTATTTTAATGTGTGAAATAAGTTACTGCAATAAGAAAATCAGTATTCAAATCTATAATAAATCTGCAATTCCTAATGACTGTCACTAGCTCGCCAACACCAATCACCACGCATAAATGCAGAACAGCTTTTTACTAGTACTTATTTCATCAGTTATTCATTTCTTTTGCACTCAATTTTATCTGACCACTTCTCCCCTATCCAGGAATTAGTGTCAATTCCCACTATGGCTTACTGGGGTCACCTGACTTGGATGGTATGTCAGAGGGTTTAAGGGCTGAGTTAAATGTCAAGGCCTTTTGTGTTTCTTAAAAGTGCAACCAGAGAGTCTTCCCAAAGGACAGGATCCCCCCCGTGTATAATTCTTCTTTGAATTCCTAGCTCTGCACAGGATACTCAATAAATGTTAATGAGGTACGCATTAACTCCAAATAGATGGTATTTAATAAATATGCTAAAACCATAAACGCATGGCAAATACATCTTTTGGTCTAGACACAAAAACTTCCAGTTCTCCGAAACAAAACAAGAAGAGTAAGAGCAGAGAGCATCAGTGGTTAGTGGTTAGCCAAAGATTCACTCTGGAAGGGTATTCAAAATGTAGATTTCCTTTACACAAACACTTGTAGACAAATGTGCAAAGCTATTACTTATAACAGCCTAGAACTCAAGACACCCATCAGCCAGTGAAGGGCTAAACCACAGTGGGTCCATACCAAGGGAAGCAACTACTGTGGTACATAACATGGAGGAATCTCAGGTACAGCTGAGCAAAAGAAGACAGGACATGCTGCCTGACTCCCTACAGGCAAAACCAGCCTGCAGTGGCAGGAAACAGAGTGGTGACCTGGAGCAGAAACGGAGGGAGGGCAGGCCTCCAAAGGGAGAGGAAGGAACCTCTAAAGCTCTCTATTTTGCCTACAGATTCTGCTGGCTCCATTTACGGTACGCAACTATAGCTCAGAAAGTCAATTTTAGTGTAAACTCCTAAAGTCCCACCAACACAAAAAATGTCTGCTCTTCCAAATTCTGATTCCATAGAACTGTACTGGGATGTGAGAACCTACTTAAAAAAAAAAAAAAAGCACAAATATTAATGCTAGTGGTTCTCAAATCAACCACATCTTTGAAGGGGCAACCAGGAAGTGAGATGGAAATATCTGCTCCACTGGTACAGCGCGCTGTCTCAAAAGGTTACTGGCATGGATATGTCCAAGAAGGAAGACTAGGATACAGAAACCCAAAACCTCAGCTTCCCAATTGGTAGTTTGGGCCTTACCAAGACACAAACAAGAGCTTTCAGGAGCTGGCCAGGATCAACGAAAAAGCAGATTTTTAAAGTCAATTATGGCTTCCTACTTAAATTCCATCATTAAAAGATTATAGTTAAATTATGGCTGCTCTCTTAAATGCTGCTGAGAGACAGAGACAAGAAGAGAGGGAGGGAGGGAGGGAAGGAGGGAGGGAGAGACAGAGAGAAGAAAACAGACAGCAAGGAGACAGTGAGGGAGACAGACAGAGGGAGACAGAATGATTATTGGAACAAATATCCTCCACTTATGTAAAGTCCTGCTTTGAGGAGTTTATAATTCTCACTGTGATCCTAACTATGATTTCATGAATGAAAACAATGAATGAAGTGGCCAGGAGTGCTTCTTGTTTAATCTTATCCTGGCAGAGGGTAACTAGGTGGAAAAATCCAATCATCCTATAGTCTTTTCTCAAACACTTGCTCAGTACTCTTACTTTTCAAACTTCAAGTAATTATCCATTGTGAGTGGCACAAAATCCTTCTGAAAACAAAGAAACTAAGCATAACAAAAACCTTCAGAGCACATCTCACAAGGTTAAAGACAGCCCAGAGTTTCAAGAGTGAAAAAACCCTGTATTTACTGTATGTCAGTAAAAAAAAAAAAAAAAAAAAACCAGCCAAAAAAGTTAGTGATTTGCTAAGGCTATATAAAAGGCATATTCTGAACACCTGACTTAAATCAGGCTATATGCTGAACTTTAACATACCTACAGAAATCACTTGCAAGTGGTATAGGAATATCGCCTTGCCACATGGAGAGAGTGACCAGAGTGTCCTCAGCATGGCCTTTCTTAAAATCTGAGTCCTGAGCAAACCACCTACAATGACTGCAATCAAGAAAATTTCCACTGTACCCCAATGAGCCATGTTGCACTTTGGTCATTGTCTTGGTCTCCTAAGAGCAAGGAATTAAAAAAAAAAATCAAATACAATCAATTTCTGAAGACTTGCTAGGTTCTACCTCAGAAACCATATGCTAAACACCCTAGGAGGGGTTCATTAGAGGCCACACACCCCAGAGCCCCTCTGCTCTGGAGTTGCAAGAAAAGGTTCCCTTCTAGGTGAATAATGGACTACTAGAGAGTCACCTGAAAAGGCAGCCAGAATCCTTACCAGTGGACCAGAGCGGGTGCAAAGCTGCTGGGAAGACACAGCAGTTTCTCCTGGAACATGCATGGAGTAAAGATCGTTCCTAATTGAAAGCAACTATTTTACAGAGCATAAAGTAAATATCAGCTGATCAAATGAAAGAGAAGCTGTTAAAGAATACCCCGGCATGCTGAGTACCTTCAGTTTCTCCTAGAGGTGTGATCTGAGAAGCCATTGGTACAGAATAAGCTCTAATCCCAAAACTAACTGCTAAAAAAGCTTAGATTCAGCTTGAGGCAGACTTTTGCTGACGTCAGTTTACACAAAGCCTGAGCCATGAAAAACAATGGTTGTTATCTCAATGAAAAGATACTGAGTCATCCACTGCTGGTTGGGGGAAAGATGGATAAAAGCTTATAATGAAAGGTCAAAGTCTGTTGATTTGCACACTTTAAAATCCAAAGTCATCAATGACCTTTATTTTTCTGACCTAATGTAGGTATCAGATGCTGTGGCTGGTGGTAGCCAGCAGACTTTAAGATTCATCCCCACCATGCCTGTCCCGGCCCCAGATGCTATTAATCGACTGCCTGTCATAGCCAGAACACAAACGTGATTTCACTTAGGTGTCATAAAAATTCTGAGCAGGACCGCTGTTCTTTCCATTGCATAGTTTAGAAAACCAAGACAGAGTTTGATTTGCCCTTGGACAAAAGTCAAGGGCAAGCAGCAGGCAAAGTCATACTGACAGCATGAAAACTGCTCCCGCAGAGGGACTTACAGGTCAAGGCTCTGGAGACCAGTGACCAGAAAAGGTCTAGGGTTAAGTGTTTGGGTTATTTCGAAGGCACTGATAAAAGTCCAGTTTTAGTCAGGAAATAAAAGAAAGCAACTTTTCCTTCCACGTCTCCAGATGATCTTTCTCATCTGATGTCTCTTCTTGCTGTTTTCCGGCCCTCGCAGCTCTGGGGGCTCAGGTAACTTCAGGTGATGGCTCTCCCCTGCTAACCCTTGTCCCTCAGTACCACCCAGCTCCCAACATATCCTCTTTCCATCACAGCTGATGGCTCATACCTTCTATCAGAAGCCCCTTTTCCTTTGAGGGAAGCCTGGGGGGACACTTGCAGCTACTGCTGCCCCCGCTGGGTGAAGGCACATGTACTGGAAAAGGTTCTTCAAATAACCATTCAATTCCGTTACTCATCAGCCCTCTCAATTATTCTTCAGACCATAACTATTCCTCTTTGGAATGTTCACATCCATTCCATCTGCCCGACATGTGCCAAAGTCAAATCTATCTCTTTCATGCAGGGAGAGGCTGCATCCACCTCTCCTATTTCCTAAGTACCAACTATACCAGCTCCATTTTGCTGAACTTTGGCACATTTACTTAGTTCTCTCAGCTCCCTACTTTCTTCCTCCAGTCGGGAAGAAATTCCATTTGCAGTATCATTTTTCTCCTCTCTCCACACCACCAACTTATGGGGAATTCCTTCCTCCTCCCTGAAAAGCCTCCTGAGGGAAGAAAAGGGGTGCTCTGAAATTTCACCGATTCTGATGGATTACCTGGTGGCTGAAGAGTGGCCTGCAGCTGGGACACTGCTGTTCTTCCAAGTTAACACCAAGTATCCGGTGCCCAAAAGAGTAGCAAAGCTTTTCTCTGATTTTCAATAAACATCCCATGCTTGTGAGTCTTATGTTTTTTTCCTGTCCCTTCTAATTCATAAAAACATACCCATCCACTCGAGGAGTCTATAATCACCTTGAATACTAGCTGTCAGAGAGGTATTTTGCTTTCTTGTGTACTTAAATCTGACGTTATGACCCGCAAACCTTAAAGCGCTTAGGATTCAGCTCTAAGAGTTCTCCACAAGTGTTTTCACCTATGCTTCTTTCTGCAGGTGTACATTTCCTTAAACTCCTCAAATCTGCATCAAGGAAAAAATAGAGGACATTCAGAGTTTTTCCAGACCCAAGATAAGACCTAACTCTTAAATTAGCATCTGAAAAGGCAATCTGTACCTTTTCAGGCTTTTAGTTGTCACTTGAAGAGCTGCATAAATGTTAATTCGGGTATTAATATTTAAATGATGTCTGCCTGCACTGAAAGATTTGAGATGAGGGTAATCCAGCTGGACACACGCGGGGACACACACACGCACGCACGCACGCACGCAAAAATAGCCCAAACAAGCAGAAAAGCAGGCACACAGCCAGAGAGCTCACACCTGGTCAAAGATGCAAGTGCAGAAGACCAGACACCCCCAGCCCCAGATGCACACACAAAGATACTAATTTTCCCAAAAAGCAGAGCTTATGCACTAAGAAATGTTCTTACCTGCAAAGTGAAATCTCACCTTATCCACAAAAAATATCCTTTAATCAGTGGCCCACCCACCCATTCTGTGAGGCTGGTCTCATCAGATGCTCAGCATGAGGCTTCGGGTGCTGAAGGAATTTCGTCTTTTATAACCCACACGGGCTCACCAAAATTGTGTGACTGCGCCACCTCGGCAGAAATGCCATCTGTCTGTATCGCACAGCAGCCACCACCTGGTTGCAAACAGTTACTGCAGGCCTCTGGCACGGCCTGCATACCCGCCCTGCACAACAGGCTGGATCTTCTATTGTAGAAACCAAGCAGCTGCTGGGGTTACATTTCTCAAACCCACACAAATAAGGGAAATTAAAACCTGTCTTTCCAAACCCTCTGTTCAGACAAGTCCACCCACACTGTTTCCAGCCCAGTGAAAAAGGGGATTACTTTTACTCCCTGCTAATTTTTCATTTCTCCAACTGGGGGCCCAAGATGATTGTTTTCAAAGCTGAAAGACATTCAGAGATTAGATCTCAAAGAGTGATCTCTCCATTAAATGACAGCCAACACCAACAAACACGAATACTGAGAGCTGGCTGCTGGAGCCCTGTGGCCAGGGCACCTGGTGTGCGGGTCCCAGCTGCAGGGCCCAGTTAACAGCGGAAGTGTCCCCCCACCCCAAGACTCAAAGGCAAACACCCCGGTAACAATATAATGTCAGTCAAGAGGGGAGAAGGTGTCTGGGGTCAGACTTTGTCCTTCCCAGACCTGACACCCCACAAACCGGAGCAGCAGGCCTTTCTGACCCTCCGGATGTGCTGACCAGAATATACGTGTCTCCAGACCGCACTTCCCAAATCCAGATAGGGACAACCCCAAGGTTCAGATAACAAAGAGCCAGGCAAAGCAGCATCCACCAGCAGCAAAGCACATCTTGGAAAGTTGTGTTTGGAAGAGAAAGGCAGAAGAGGAACCAGGACAACTGCTGGAGAAAAAGTTTTATGTGTAAATATTCATCTTAAAGAAATAGCCCCCTGGCTACAGGAGAAGGGTTGAAGCAGCCTGGGGAAGGAAGGTTGGCAGGACATTCATCCCAGAACACAGGTCACAAGAGAAACACCCAGCCCTCACATAGACTGTGGCACACCCGCTGGCTCTAAGGTGAACCGAAAGAAAAATCCAACACATAGTCTGTGGGGAAAAAAAAAAAATCGCCACTTTCTGAATCCCAAACACAAGAATTATAGTCAGGATATTCTGTGAAGACTCTAATCTCAGAAAGGGATCTACTGCAGGAAGCAAAGGAAAATTCCATTTGGAACAAAGGAGAGTAAAAAACAAAACAGTTGGTATTTTATTAAGTGGGAGTATGTCACACAATTACATAAAGAAAATGGACAGAGACAAATACATGGAATAGAAAACTGTTGCAGGTTAAGAAAAATCAGAGCAGAGAGTTGTAAGTGCAACCATAGTTCAGCAAAATCAGAAGAAACTTACACGTGGACACATCCTGTAGGGTATTTTTTCACTTTAAAAGTAAAGGTGCTTGGACACTTGCAACAAAACTGAGGTTACCAATACGCAATGGGACGGCAGGTGGCAGAGCCCACAGGACAATGGTGACAAACACGTGGCGATCTGGCGAAGGGCAGGGTGTGTTGACATTTGAGGAACGGGGAACACAGACATGAGTTTTATTTTAATGTGTAAAAATTTGAAAAACATTTAAATAAAATGAAGTAAACATGAAAAAGGAAAGGTGCAGGGGGGAATGAAAGGATTATTTTATTTAGTTGTTTATCCTGGTTGTTACTCCCATTCTGGGGTCTTGAACCTGGGTCCTTGGGATATATGTGGGTGCCATTCAGTAGCCTTGTGTACTAGCACCGGTAGGGTGCACCCTGAGAAAATAATTTAACCACAGGATGAAAAGTTCATATGATCATCCAGAGAGGAGAAAATGTTTGGCTTACTTAAATAGTGACAATAATTAAGGTTAGCCTAAGAATTTTCCAAAGCCACACTAAGTGCCAGAAATCAACAGAAATTGAAGATCTATGGTTTAAAACTGAGTGTTTGTCAAATTATTCCAAATGTAATAGTATTTAATGTAAAAATATACTTAACAATAAAGCAAATCAAAACAACTAACAACAGAATAAGTTGTTAAAGCCCCTCTCCCAGGCAGAAAAAATACTATCAGATCTCAGCTACAGAGAAATAGTTTAGTATATTCTGCAAACAGAATCTGAAACAGACTCAAACACAAAGTAAACATTTAAAAATATACATGTGTCCAAATATAAACGCCATTCTCCAAAGTGAACAAAGTAGAATCAAAATAAAGCCAACATCAATGCTTATCTGTTATATCTTAAATGCCAAACAATGGAATTCATGCCAGAAAAGTATTAAATAAGCAAATGAGGATCACAGTACAATGCCAAAATGAAAAATTCTTAATAGAAGTATCTTTCTGTTCTGAATTTATTTCATTAAAATAAAGCCCACGATGGTCAACAAAATAGTTACCTGTCTCCAAGACGACAGGGATGTAGGGGTGGGAGCATGAGCACAGGGTCACTACTTAATTTTATTTTGGGAATATGCTATAAACCAATGTTACCATACAAAAAGTTTGATTTTTTTATATCAAAGAATCTGACCAATATAATGAGAAAGGTTAATATATTAAGTATCAAACTTGACGATCCACAGAAATTTACTTTATTGGCACACCCCTGTGCTGCAGGCCCAGTGAATGAAGCCCATGGACCTGGACGGGAGGCACGGTGGGGACACAAAGAGCTTTCTTATCGATGGCTAAACATATTTGCGAAAACTGAGTGTCATGTCAAATGAAAATGCCCACCCCCACAAAAAAGGGGAACATTTATATTTCTCATTGTCTGACCATAGAGCCAAGAGACATTAACTAGCAACTAAAATTTTCAACCTTTCTCTGCAAGTAACTGTTGGATCAAAGGTTAAATTCACATTGTAATACCCTTAAAATTAACCCCCACCTCCTAAAAACAAAACACACACACACAAAAAAAAAAAACAAAAACAAAAACAGCCACCCAATATATCCTAATGAGAGTATAAAGAGGAAGAAAGGAAAAAATAACTAAAAAATAGCAAAAAAAAAATAGTAAACTAAAAAATAGCTACTAAAATAGTAGCTAAAAAACAAATAGAATTGATAACTTGATAAAAAACATCTAAAGGGGCTCTTTAACAGGTCTCCCAAGGCCAAGGTGGACAGAGATTTTTCATTCCAAGGTGCACAGGACAAGAGGGCTTCCCAGGGCAAACCTCTCTAAAAATTAAGATTCAGCTACTTCCTCTGATACTCATGTTCCAAAACTTACGTTGGAAAAGGATAAAAAGCTTCTCAATCATTTCAGAAATCTAACATAATCCTGATACCAAACTTGACAAAGTATAAGGAAAAAAGCTAGTACTACAATTCATATCAACAGGCAGAAGAAAAACTAAGATACAAGAAATTAAAAAGTATTTGATAAAACTTGAAAAAAAAATCAACTTTCAAATAAAACTCCTATGACATTTAACATGCCAGAAAAATGCCGTGGGGTAGAAACTGGGAGGGAAGGAAAAGTGGGACCAAGGTGGAAGAGTAAAGGACACTAGAACTCTGTTGGTAGGTGTGCTGTGAAATACTGAGACGCAGTTCCCATATCCTAAAATGAATACGATATTGTAAATAAGAAATAAAATCTTTTATTTTAAGTAGCATGTCCTGGTGGTACAGCGGATAAGTCAGCTGCCTCAGTCTGAGCGCAGTCCCATGTATCCCAAGGACCCGGGTGTGCATTCCCCCAGGTGGGAAATCACCACGATACACAACTTCTCTGCCTACCTACTCACCTTCATTCCTGACTGCATCTTTCCTTAAAAAATGGAAAAAAAGAAAACTGTCCTCAAAAAGAATCCCTACTTCATGTCTATAGTTAATGAAATCTTACTCTGAAAAACTAAAAGGTTGTGATTCACAAGTCAGAAAACAGCAGGGAGTCTGACGGACCCAATTACAGAAGACTGCTCTGGAGGTTCTACTAATACAATAAGGAAAATGTTTTTCATTCAAATAATGGAAAAGGGAAGACACAGAAGTTACCTACAGATAATGGGCTTTGTCAACTCAGAATGTGGGTCAAGATGACAAAAATTAGAGTAAAATACTTCAAAAGGTCGCCAGGTGCAAACAGAGAGACACCAGCCCCCGAGCACAAGCAAGCCACGGGCCTCACTGCGCCACAGCCAGCGGTGCAGCAGCTCACGGGTCAGCACTGTACAGGGGACAGAAGCGCTTGCCCCACGGATAGTTATGCTCCCCCCATCGTATTATTAGCAGTTTAATTCTTAATATTTCAATACTTAGCCACAGCTCTTTGTAATGCTGGTAAATTTAGGACCAAAAAAAAAAAAAAAAAGAGGCAAAACCAAAAAAATGAAAGCTCTGTACAAATACTGGAATGAGTGCTTTATTCTTTAGAAATTATGCTTTGACTTTATCTAATCCATCAACATATCTCTTACTTTTTTCTGTTAAAGGTAAAATCTGTTTTTCTTATTTTTTAAAAAAGAACAGGTATGGGCAGTTGTAAAGGTGAGTAGGCAGGCAGGCACAGAGAGGATCATTTTATTTCTAGTTTAGTTGTTCACATACCCAGGACCAAGGGATATGTGGCGTAAACTTAAAAATGGATTTTCTACTTTTGCCTCTCCAAATAAATTTTACATACTGACATTTCATTTCAGTCTCCCTACTGTCAGAAAATTGAACAACAACAACAAAGGAGCATTAGGATTACCAGCTGAACAAAACAACAAATTCTGTAATAAAAGCGCAAGGGAAAAAAATGCTATAAACACAAAAACCAAATGCATTGATTACTAACACCCTCTAGTATTTCTATTTTATTGGCACTTGGCAAAGATTAAAAAAAAAATTGCACAATAAAACTGCTTTTTAAAAACTTTTATAAGTCAAGATGGTGACCTGGTAGGAACAAGGTAAGCAAGTCCCCTCCCCACAGAGCAACTAACAATCACCTATATTGCAGACACAAATGCTAAGGAAAGGTGGGTCCAGAAGCTAAAGAGACAGATAGCAACAGCATTCACCACCATGAAGGGTGAGCAAAAACAACAGGGTTCTGAGCTACATCGAGGATGAGGATACCCAATCTCCGAGAACAAAGAGCTTCAGTGGATGAGTAGGATCCTTAGAGGCAGCTAGGGCAATCCTCCACCTCCACACCCTGCCACTATATTGGGCTGGAGCCATAGGATCCACCTAAGGATATCCCACCCCAGGCTAAAAAGAAAAAAAGTCTCCCAGAAAAGTGGAACCTTCAAATTTACCCATTAGTGGCACCCTATGACTGGAGGTGGAACTGCAGCCCAATTCCTAATTGTGTGCCAAAGACCAACCTGTGAGGCTGGGGGAAAACTGTGTACCACCCACAGGAACTCCAATCCTATAAGGCGAACCATCTCTAATGCAGGGTCCACCTAAGAACGTCAACAAACCCAACCAGTGTTGACATATTATATTGAAGAAATTTCCAGTGTTCAAACCAAGATCCAGACTTATTCCTTCCAAGTAGATACCCTAACACAATGCCATCACTGAAGGGAAACCTAACAAACAGAATGCCAAAGGGAATGAAGACAGAAATATACGAGAAATGACTGATCCAATTAAAAACACAGGAGGAATTCTGAATACAACAGACATGCAAACAACGTGAAGATAAATTTAGGGCAATAGTGATAAACAGACTCATTAGGAACAACATTCATATCACAGGGGTCCCAGAAGAAGAGAGAAAGGGGGTCAGAAACTGAATCTGAAGAAAAATAGCTGAGAATAATTTCCCTAACCTGGAGAATGAAGCAAATCTCCAGGCTCAGGTAGCTCGGAGTTCCAAACAAAAGAAAAACAGACCTACACTTAAGAAGCACACTGTCATCAAAATGTTCAAAATACAAGATTCTTTAAAGAAGCTAGAGAAAAACAAGTCGTAAGATTGTCAGTGGATTCCTTAACTGAAACTCTACAGGTCAGAAGGGAATGACAAAATATATTCAAAGAGTTGAAATAAAAGGATCTTCAACCTAGCATACTAAACTCTGAAGGTATGACAAACTAAAGGTATGATAAAAAGTTTTTCAGATAAGCCAAAGATATCCCACTTAAAAGCAATAAGAGCAAAATATAATAGTAGGCAGGAGAGGAGAATAAAAATGTGGATGACTAGAATGAGTGCAAGACTAATCTGCTTTCAAATAAAAATAGGAAATAAAAATAGAATTCTTAATGCTAACCTAAAAGTAACCTCAAAACACATTTCCAGGGAAAAAGCAAAGGGAGATCAATCAAAACATACTACACACAAGCCACTTAAGAAGAAAAAGAACAAAGGTACTGTCTATAATAACACCCAGAGGACAAATTTTAAAAATGGCAATAAAGAGTAAGAATCAATGATAACCACAAATTAATGGATTGAACTCAAACAAACAAGAGTGGCTAAATGGATTAAATAGCATAATCCATTCTTTTGCTGCATTCAGGAAACTCACCTTCTTTCAAAAGATAAACACAGGCTTGAAATCAGTGGTTGGAAGACAATCCTACAGTAGAATGGCAACAAAAAAAGCAAGAATTCTATATATCAGATAAAACAGACTTCCAACTAAAAAGCATAACAAAAGACAGATGGACATTATACAATGATTACAGGGTCAATCCAGCAACACATAACGCTATTAACATATATGCAACAAATGAAGGGTATATAAGTATATAAGTATTATTAGAACTGACAAGAACCAAAGAGGAAAATAGGAGACTTCAATACTCCGCTTACAACAATGTACAGATCAACCAACATGGAAACAGCAGCTTTAAATGACCATTTAAAGCAGTTAGGTCTACTAGATATATACCGAATATTTCATCCAATGACCACAGAGTTCATTTCTCACGAGAGCATGGAACATTCTCAAGGATAGATCACATGTTGGGACATGTCTCAACAAATTTAAGAGGGTTGAAATCATATCAAACATCTCTGACCACAATGATTTAAAACTAGAAATCAACCACACAAAAAAAAGCAAAACCATAAATTATTAGAGACTAAACAACATGCTTCTAAATGACTCTTGGGTAAGAGGAAATCAAAGAGAAACTACATGAGAATGAGGACATGAGCTACCAGAATCTATGGGATGCAGCAAAAGCAGTACTAAGAGGGAAGGTCACTGCATCCTGGCCCACTTCAAGAAACAAGAAAAATCGAAAACAGAACCATCTAACCTTACATTTAAAACAACCAGAGAAGACCAATTAAACCAAAAATCAGTAGAAGGAAATAATAAAAATAAAAATTCAAGCAGAAATAAACGAAATAAAAACAAAAAGATAGTACAGAATATCGATGAAATCAAAAGTTAGTTCTTTGATAAAATAAAGAAGTTTGACATGGGCTAGACTCAAAGAAAAAAAAAAAAAAAAGGTCCCATAACCAGAATGAGAAAGAAGAGAAGTCAAAACAGATGCCACAAAAAATACAAAACATTACTAGAGACAACTATGAACAGCACTATGCCAATAAAGTGGACAACCTTGATGACATGGACGGATTTTTAGAAAGACAGTTTACCAAGACTAATCTTGGAAGAATTGGAACACCTGAAAAGAACAATCACAGGCAAAGAAATTGAAGAGGTAATCAAAAGTCTCCCTAAAAATAAAGCCCAGGACCAGATGACTTGCCCAATGAGTTCTACCAAACTTCAGAGAAGAATCAATACCTAAACTTCTCACTCTTCCAAAATATGGAAGAAGGAACACTCCCAAATACCATCTATGAGGCTAACGTCAGATACCAAAAGCTGATAGAGATGTCACCAAGAAAATGACAGACCAATATGTTTAATGAACATAGATGCAAAAATTCTCAACTAAACATTAGCAAACCAAATCCAACAGTGCAACGAAAAGATCACCCATCATGACCAAGTGGGATTTATTCCAGGGATGCAAGGATATGTAAATCTACATATGTAAATCTATTAATGTAATACACCATTATCAATAAAAGCAAGGAGAAAAACCACATGATCACATTAATAAATGCAGAGAAAGCTTAAGATCAAACACCCATTGGTGATAAAAATTAAAACACCCGCATAAAGTGATAGGAAGGTACACACCTCAATATAATAAAGGCCATATATGATAAACCCACAGCAACATCATTGTCAATGGTGAAAAACTGAAAGCATTTCCTCTAAGCTCAGGAATAAGGAAAGGAGGTCCATTTTCACCACTGCTATTTAACATCATACTAGATGTTTTAGAGCAATTAGGAAAGAAATAAAGGGAATGCAGATAGAAGAGGAGGAAAAAAAACTATCATTATTTCCAGATGACATTTATATATTTTGAAAACCCTAAAAATTATCAAAAAAACTACTAGAACTCATCAACAAATACAGTAAAGTAGTAGTGCACAAAAATGTGTTGCATTCTTATACACAAACACATACTACAAGAAAACAAAAAGAAAAACACTGTTTAAAATAGATGTAAAAGAATCAAGTATCTTGGAAGATATCAGAGGTGAAAGACCTTTACAATGAAAACTACAAGTACTTCTTAAAAGAAAAGACATCTTCTGCTCATAGCTAGGAAAAATGACTCTTAAAATGGTTATTTTACCTAAAGCAATACACAGATTTAGTGCAATCCCCATTACAATCCCATGGGTTAATTTCCAAAAAAAATAGAACAAAAAACCTTAAAATCTGTATGGAACAAAAGACCCTGAATAGCCAAAGCAACTATGAGAGAAACAACAACAACAACAACCAAATTCGGTGGGATTACACTCCCAGGCACTGAGCTATACTGGAAGTCAAAGTGATCAAGATGGTACTGCGATATGTTACCAGAATAACAACAGAGGCATAGACCAGTGGAATAATGCTGAATCACCAGAGACTTCCCATTCACACAGTCAGTTAACCTACCACAAAGAAGCCAAAACCATTAGATGGTGAAGAGTCTCTTCGATAATTGGGCAGCCACACGCAAAAAAAAAATGAAGCTAGACCTAACAGCATTCATAAGAATTAACTCAAAATGGACTAGAGACTAGGACATAAGAGCAGAAACCACAAAATTCTTTAAAGACAACACAGGAAAGACATTCCGTGACATCAGTCTTAGAGAGGTCTTTGGGGACTCAACCCCAGCATCAAGGGAAACAAAAACAATAAAATAGACTACATCAAACTAAAAAGCTTCTTCATAGAGAAAGAAAACAGCAACCAAACAAAAAGACAATAACCGAGAGAAGATATTTCCATTCCATATTTCTGACCAGGGCTTAATATTCAAAACACACAAAGAACTCATGAAATTCAATAACAGAGTAACGAACAATCCAACCAAAACATGAGAAAAGGAACCGGAGAGACGTTTTTCTGAAGAGGACATACAGCTGGCCAATATGAACATGAAAAGATGTTCCTACTCACGGGCTGTCAAGGAAATGCAAATCAGAACAATGAGGTATCACCTTATACCAGAGTGGTCTTATACAAAAGTCTGGAAACAAATACTGGCGAGGATGTGGAGAAAAGGGAAGACTTTTACACTGTGGCTGTACAAATTGGTGCAACCCTTATGGAAAACAGTATGAAGAGTCTTCAAAAAAGTTGAATATGGAAATCCCACATGATCCCACCCAAAAGACAAAAACACAGATGAATGGATCAAAATGTGGTATATACACAATGGAATACTGCACAGCCCTTAGAATGAAATCCTGTCATTTGAATCAACATGGATGGATCTAGAGGGGATTATGCTAAGTGAACTAAGTCAAAAGAAGACAAGATACCAGATGATCTCACACACAGGTAGAATGTAAACAGACAAAACAAAACCAACCCTTGGACATTTGGTGATTTGGTGGCGGGCAGGGCGTGCTGACATATATCTGAGGAATGGGGAAACCGCAGAGATGGGGAAACTACATGAGTTTACTTTCATTTTTAAACAAAGTCACTGCAATAAAATACTTTAAAAAGTTAAAAAAACCCAAAAAACCCCAAAAACCTTCAGGGCATGTTCTGAGCCAGCACAGGTAGGTGGCCACTATTAGATTCAACCCCCTTCATGATCTCAGACTGCAGCAAAACCCACCAGTGCCACCACACTGCCCTCGCACGCGCAGAGAAAGACCTAGCACCCCGCCCTACACGGAGCCGTGGCAGAACGACAATGTCCGTTTCACGCTTGTCTGCTCCATGCTCAATCACAAGGACCAGAGGTCTAGGTGTCCAGGACACATGGAAAGTCAAACTGGTGAAGCAGCGCAGGTGTATGAAAGCAGCACGCTGAGCGAGCGCAAGCACGGCAGTCATCACCGGGCTAACACCGGCCAAAGGGAAATATCTGAAATGCAAAGTCATACGTCGACAACGCAAAGGCAATTATAAGGACCAGCTCACTGAGAATGCAGGAATGAATATAACCTATTGTGCAACAATGGTTTAAATGTAGGTTTTTGTGTGTTTTAAGGAAAGATGTCGGCAGGCGGAAAACAGGAGGAAGAAGCATTCTACTTTCAGTTGTTCAACGTGGCTGCTCCTCGGGACCCCCAAAACAAACTCAGGTCCTTTGGATATATATGGCTGGCTCAAAACTTATATTTCACCAGGGCACACCTAACTGTAGAGTTTTAGCCTAGTACGTAGTCCTTCGAAACAGGTCTTTGAAATATTTCCTTCCTTAATTGTTAACATGTGACTTTGTAAACCTACTTTTGTTGCTTTAATAATCATGAATAAAAATTGGAAGCTTCCAAAAAGAATTTTAGAAAATTTCTAACATACAGAAAAATAGAATATATTTGCATTTCACACCCAACTTGTTTCTGACTATGCATTATTTTTATTCATGTGGCAACTTCACGGAAGTGTTAGACTACCAGAGAGCACTCTAAATTATCTCTCGGTTAATAAATACACAAATAAAATCCACTGATTTTAGCTGGGCACACAACCAACTTCACTTCCCTTTGCAGCTAGCGGCGGCAAGACAACTAACCTCCGGCCAGCAGGCCATGAGCCGGTGCAAGCCCGCTCCCTTCCCTCCTCCCAGCGCTACAAGAACTGCCCTGAACGCGGTTGTAAACTTATACTGCAGGCAGGCGAAACAATAAGAAAAAGACAGATTACATGTAAAGACATTTCTATATTTGGATACATTAGAACAGTCAAAACCACCACCCTCATCCTCCCCAAAAAGAAAACCTCAAAAACTCTCAAGTATGGAGAAAACACGGCATGATAACACACTGGGAATACTTCCAGTTACTCCGTAATTTTCAAGAGGAAATGGATCTGTACATATTTCAAATCTAGCGGAATGTTCTTTTCCTTCAAATGAAAAGATGATAAAGAGCACACATCATACATCTGGGTAAGAGGAATAACTCACTGTTCATCTTGACTATCCAAGAGTTAACAAACTGGCTTGTCTGGCAGACATTTAACATTGGGCACTCATTCATAATCTCAAAGCACAACTTGGAATGTTATGTTGACGGCACTTGCCAGAATCCCAGCAAAGGAAGTAAAGGCCTGTCCTATTTACTTGAATTCATGGGGAAGACTTCATCCTTCAAACTCGAGGTTCACAGACAGCACATCCTGGTCAGCACAAGTGGCTGCTGGGGAGACAGCTCTGCACTGGGAGCTCAGCGCCCTTGGCGTAAATCACGCATGGCGGTGTGGGCAGTGCTGCTGGTGCTGTGGACCAGGCATAGCCGTTTAAGTGAAGAAACGTCATGAAGCAGTGGGCCTCAAATGTCTTGCTCTGTAAAATAAGGATGTTGGCCTCCATCTGTGTTTTTGTACTTTTGTCTTACGTAGAGGCAGCCTCAAACTGTGCTCAAAGCTGGGGTGGGGGTGGGGGTATGCCCACAAGTAGGTGAATGAGTGGATGATGCCATTAAGACGAGGGCTCAAGGGGCACACCCTTGTGGTTCAGGTGGCTTGGTGGACCTCGTAAAGCCCAAGGTCCTGGGGGGTGGGGAGGGGACCAAAACAAGAGCGCTTTAGCCTCCTCTCCCTTCTTCTCTTAAAAGGCGGGGGCGGTGTGGGGCGGGGGCTCGATACTCTGATGTGAAGTACAATACATATTTTCCAGAAATAAACCAAAACAAGGCCGACCAATAAATCAAAGATTCCACAGCTTGATGAACATGGCGGCAACAGCAAGAAAAAGCAATTTATCGATTTTTTAGCACTAGCACGCAACGTTATGCTGAGTATATCACCTCTTTAGTATTTAGTCACCCTAACAAAATGATGTTAAACTAAAGGGGGAAAAAATCATTTACAACCAAGGTGGTCAAAAGTCAATTACTTTCAATCATTTTAAAATCCTATTTTTCATGTTGTCTTCAAATTTAAGAAGACATAAGACATACCTATTAGAATGGTCACAACGCAAAGCCAAACGCTAAGAGAGCAGCAAGCACTGAAGAGGACAGAGCGTTTCCAGGGCGACCGGACTCCCCCACACACCCGTCAACCTGCAAAACGGCACAGCACGCAGAACATGGTCTGGCTATTCCTTAAAAGTTCCAAAACATACATTTCCCCTAAACCCTCGGTATTTTATAACTATGTATCTATATATACTTTACATATTTATATATATCACTCCTCAGTATTTTCCCATTTAAAATGAAGACCTAGGTTCAAATAATAGCCTGTACATAAATGTTTACAATCGTCAAAACATGGAAACAACTTTCATCTTCAACAAATGAACAAACAAATGGGGCATGTGCCTCTTCTAACAACGGTGTGCCCTGGCGGAGTAGCAGCTGGGTCTATTCCCTCCAGCTAGACACAGACCACAGATGCCCCAAGGACCCGGGTTCGTGTCGCAGGGCCAGCCAGGGAAACCACCAAGACGAATAACTAAATTGAAGCAGAGAAGCTGCTTCTTCCTGCTCTCTCTTTCTGACTGCTCACCTCTTTCCTGCCTGCACCTTTCTTTGGGAGAAAAAAAACACAAAAACTGCAAGATCACATTTCACACACATCACATAAGGTCAGAATAAAAGAGCACGACTGTTGGTAAACAGGAATTCTCCCACTCTACTGCCAGAGATGTTAGTTGTTCGGCACGCGGAGACAGTGCACTACGACCCAGCAACGTCACTTCTCAGCATACTGCACACCCTGTGTAACAGTATACAGCCAGCACAGCAACTGAAGACACGTAAGTTATGGCATGTTTAAACAAGAGGAAGAGCCACTTGGTTCAACAAAGCTTAAAAACATTCTTGAGTGAGCAAATAGATTGCAGAACCACATGAGATCTTTTAAACATTTTAAACCACGCAATCAATATAAATATACAAGATATACATAAATACACATGCACAGACATACAAGACACGTTCCTGTGTCTCAGTAGCTAAGGTGTCGCCCAAGGACCCAGGTTCAAGACATAGAGCCAGGAAAAAGGGGAAACAATGTATGTGTGTGTATGTATGTACACACATTACACATGCATATAAAACACCATATAAACATAAACATGCAATATATGTAAAACTACAGTTACCTTTGGAGGGAGATAAAGATTTGCAAAAGATACAAGCAGGGCATCTTAAACAGAAAAAGACTAAAGCTTAGATTTGATATGGGTATTCGGTACCCAGTATTTTATTATTACAATGAAACACAAACTTTTCCCAATGACTCTCTCTAGATGGAGACATAGAACAGGAACTGGTAAAAAGCAGTCCCCTCCAGAGAGGAACTGGGGTCAGATTGGAGGAATACATACTAGTCATGTCTGTCTTCACCTACCCTCTGGATTTTGTTCTATGCATATCCATTATCTTTTAATCACACAAAAATTTATTGTCTTCAGTTCCAATCCTACCTCCTCCTAGACATTAAAAAAAAATTTAAGGGAGGAGAAGGAGGGAGAGGGAAGAAGAGGGAGAAAAAAGGGATAAGAAGGAAAGGAAAAGGATGAAGTAGAGAAGGGGGAGGAGGCAGGGAAAGGGGTGGAGGCAGTGAGAAAGGAGGAAGGGAGGATAAGGAAGGAAGAAGGAAGATCTTTTAGTTCATTTTGGTTTTTCCGCCTTCTGTATGTGGTTCCCACAATTGTTTTCAGGTGCCTGAGACACAAGGGCACAGCCTAGAGGTACAAATTTTAATGAGGCATTTTTATTTAAGGAAAGTGTGCCATTTATGAGCTCAGTCACCCTGGGAGATTTAACCTGCCCCTCTCACTCCAAGGGTTGAGATCACTTCTATAATCCCATCATCTACGAAAACAAGTATCTCCACAAAACAGGCATCCGAAGTTCTAACTATGACCTAAAGAGCAAAAAGCAGTTCTTACAACCCCGGTAAATCCATAATTTGTTAGGATAGTTTCACATAGGCCATCTGCAGTGATTGCCTCATATCCTCTATGGAATAAAGTGGGTAGAGATGTATACAGATAGTTACTATTTCTCAATACCGGGTGAGGTAGGAGGGCAGGAAATTGAGGGAAGGAGACTATCTGATGACTGATCTCAGTGAGCTAAGACGCAGTTGTAATAGTTGAGAGGAAGGAGGCAGAGAATGAGATTGGAAAAGGATGAGTAAAGGATTAAAGGGGGGACAGTTTTGCCCAAAACTATTAAATATGTAATGGAAAAAGTACCCTTGTTATCTGGTTTCTCTTCAGCAGAGTTCAACAGACAAAAAACACAGAAACACTAAATAGACCTGAACACTATGGAAAAGTTGACAGGTTAGGGGCCAGTTCAGAAAGTAAAGAAACCAAGGTGCTGGCAAGATGGCTGTCGTGTGACTCCCTGCGGGGCCCACAGCAGGGATAAAGGATGAAGGAGGTAAGAGGAAGCCAGAGAACACCAGGTGCCTGAGAAACAAGGACCGGTGAAGAGAGTCAACTGGAGTTAGGGAGGTACAGACAGAGGAGGACTCCAAGCTCCAGATTCCAAATGTGTCATCTGGGAAATGACAAGGCCCATGAGAGCTGAGTGAACTGCAAGTAAACTTCCTTGGAGACAATCATGCAAAGGGACAGTGAGGTCCAGAGGCCAGATGAGCCAACGACTTGAGATGTTACAAGACACAGTGGAATAAAAAACAGCCAGCCAGGAGGTAGGACCATTCAGAATGGTCAAGAACAAAAGCTCTGAAGAGACATTTCTCCAACAACATACGGATGGCCAACAGGCACATAAAAAGATGTTCCTCATCTCTTATTAGAGAAATGCAAATGGAATAATGAGCTATCACTTCACACCTGTAAGAATTGCTATTGAGGATACACAGAAATGAGAATGGAGATCCCTCAAAAAATTGAGAATGGAAATTCCATATGACCCCATTAACCCACTTCTGTGTATTTACCCAAAAAAACAAAAATGCTAATTTGGAGAGACTTGGACCCCTTGTTTATTGCAGCACTATTTACAATAGTCAAGAAATGGGAATAAAGATTTGGTATACATATTTAATAGAATACAGCTATTAAAAAAAAAAAGATGGTGCACCCTGGTGGAATAAAGTTAAGTCAGTTGACTCTGAAGGTTAAGTCAATACCCCTGGGGATTCCAGTGGGAAGAAGCAACTAGTATAAAATTATTAGAAAACTATTATAAATTTGTGGATGGGCATGCTGTGTTATCATGTATTTGATTAGTGAATTTGCACATATAAACATACTATTTTATAAATCAAAGTTACTTCGATTAAGAAAAATGGCCAAGAAGATGATAAACAATTCTTAAAAAAGAAAAAAAAAAGGTAAAGGGAGGGTAGTATCAGATTGGTGTGGACTGCAAAACTGACTGGCATTACTGAATTAAGGCTGCAGACTACAACCTACTATTTTCTCTACCTGGAATTCTGTGACATCTGAAGAATTCCCATTCTTACTTAGAATCTGTCGACGTTATTTATTCCTTAGCAATTCCTAACAGACCCCTTCAAGCTCAAATCAAATAGTTCTCCCTCCTTTTGCAGTTCCCTCCAAAGCAATGACTACCGTGACCAGACTTAATCCTTAAATCCTGCCTGCGGACAGTTTTTAATTCCTAACAATTCATGTTTTCCTTGGTCATAAATTATTTTAATTTAAAAAAAATGAAAAATATTCGAATTAAGCTATAAAGCATTTGTGATTCTTGGGTAAAAGAGAAAGTACTGGCGTGCCCCGTGGCCGAGGGAGTTGGTTCACTGGGCACAGTGCAAAGACATCCCAAGTTCCCGTTCAAGACCTGGGGCCAGAGTAACAACCAAGACGGACACCTGAATGAAATAAAGTGCTTTTTCCCTCCTTCCTCCTACTAAACAGTCGTACAGACATTTTTTTAAATGTAAATAATTTTTTTCTTCATAAGCTAGGGAATTAATAAAATCTTAGAAAGATGTCCTATCAATTTTCTTGAACTGGTTCAGAAGCATTTTCCAGGCAATGAGAAAACTAATTTGAGAGGGGAAAAAAATGAGAAAGGAGAAGTCAAGAGAAGCACCATTCAACTGTGAGTCTGCAGCATCATTGAGTGGAAATGGCCTATATTATGAAATACCCAAAAATCCAAAAGCTTACCAGCTGAAAACATATTACTCAGTGACAGATAAAGCAATGTAGACCCTGTGCCCTGCCACCCAATGCAGGCGTCACCAGCCCCAAGTAAAATGTGGTCAGTTCAATTAAATGCTGTAAGTACAAAATATACACCAGCCTCAAAGAGTTACTATTGGGGAAAAAAAAATCTCATGAATATTTATACCGATTGCATGAAGTGTTTTTTTAATGTATTTGTTTATAAAACATTACTAAAATTATATTTTGTCTTGTTTTATTTCATTTTATTTTAATTTTATATAATATTTAAAACATTCATTTCACTTCAATAAAATTTTAATTTTCTTGAGTATCAGAAAGTTATGTATGTAATGCTCACAATTGTATTGGTCACTGTTAGTCTAAAGAAAGTGGATATTAGGGAAAGAAAAATGTAAATGCTGTTTCAGAGACTACAATCATCGTTATCATGATCAAACTACCCCAAGAGGAGGGTGTTCTGATACTATGATACACAAACACACAGACACAACACAGGATGGTCATATTTCTTAGTCCAAACATCAAACCCCAAATTTCTGTCCCTTACAGTCAGCTCCACAGCCAGCACTGTGATTGAGGGGCGCAGGAAACAATCGAATTTCTCACACTCACAGCACTGGGCGAAGGAAAGAGGGAGCTGGACTAGAGAAAGCCTAAGCAGAAATCCTCTAAGGAAAGGTGCAGGGAAGAAAGAAGGTGAGTAGGCAGGCATGCAGAGAAAAAGAAGTGGAAGCATCTTTATTTTATTTCCATTTAGTTGTTCACACTGGCTGTTTTTCCCCCTCAGTACTGGGACTCGAACCCAGAGGTATGTGGTTTACTCCTTTGGAGGCAACTGACCTAACCACCAGAAATCCTCTTGCCAACAAGCAGAAGCTGAAAGATCAAAGGGGAAGTCAGGACTCTTCCAAAGAAGGGACGTTCAGAACCAAGAATTCTAAAAGTAT
Source organism: Solenodon paradoxus (assembly GCA_004363575.1). Classification (NCBI taxonomy): domain Eukaryota; kingdom Metazoa; phylum Chordata; class Mammalia; order Eulipotyphla; family Solenodontidae; genus Solenodon; species Solenodon paradoxus. The sequence continues at coordinate 317,797 of RJWH01000873.1, read as the reverse complement.
TCATGCAAGGGTAAGCACTCCTGCAATCTACAGGGGATCATAACTACTGAACTGCAGCTTCTCCAAGCGGGCAAGAAGAAAGGGGAACCAGTGCTTGAGCTGTCCACTGTGGTTGTGCCCCCGGACTGCGACTCCAAGTGTTTGGGATGAATGTAAACCTCACCGGAGGCAGCTGATTAAACCACCACTCTACCAGGGCACACCAAACTAAGAAAATTTATGAACAGGTGGCCTAAATCCAGTATTAACACAGATTTTAAAACAGATCCAACTGAAAAGGCCAGAGTTGTTCTAATATACTTGGAATCCTTTTCATAGTAACCATTACACAACGATTCCATCTTCCTTACCTTCTTATGTAAGATCTGTAATCAGTGTTTACATAGGTTTTTCAAACTACCCAATTTCTCTGACAAATATTTAATGCTCTTGTTGCTACTGATCAAACTAAACAACTCAGCCTTTTACATAACATGTTTAGTAATGAGAAAGCAGGGCACTGATGTCAAGAGCATGCAGAACCTATAAACCAAAAACACCAGAATTACCATAATTACCAGTAGCCTCTCAGAAGTCAGCTGCCAATGAAACAGAAATTTCTCCTCACTGCCCAAAGTTTTTATCCAGTTTATATCTGAGTCCCCTGCATCGGTGATAGTTCAGTCAGCTTCTAATGTGCCCAAACAAGGAATGGGCATCCAGTCTGGGCAATAGGCCCTCTGCAGGGCTAGTGTTCTCATCTATGAATAACATCCAGACCATGAACTGTCGCTTGTAGGTTCCTGGTAACTAAGATGGAAGATGGTACTGACCAGTAAGTCTTTCTTTGCTCAGTTTAGGAGGAGCGAAGGGTACAGTTTCAAAGGAAATGGGATTTACCAACTACTTGACTGAACTACCTGAGGGGTCCCTAGTGCTGAGATGGAAATGAAGTATATGCAAAGTATTTACCATCTAACTGGAGAGACTGGGACAAAAGTGAACTAAAAGAAACACATGATTATCACAGAGTGCAGGAGTTGAGAGAACAGGAACTCAACAGGAGTTAAAACAGTCAAATGACTTTTGAAGTCAGTGTTGAAGGATGAGAGTCCTGAGTGCAAGGCCACCGTGGTGTCCAGAGGAGGACAGGAAATAGTCTAGGACATGAGAGCAGCCTACCCACAGCCCACTATGCAAGGTGAAGGAAGAGAAGTCTCAAAAGTTCAAGATAAAGGCAACAGACTTTATGAAACATGAGTTTCCAGGCAGGCAATAAGCGCAGGAAGAGTTCACGACTAGACAGTCTCAAGATGGGGAATGCAGCTCATGCATCTGGGATGCTGCCATGCAAACCATTTAAAGTCCAAGGGCCCAGTTCACCACCCAGGCTGGGGTAAAGAACCAAAACAAAAAGATGGATCTTTTCTTCTCTCCCTTCAAAAAAAAAACAAAAAAGACTTCCTCCTCTTCCTTCTTTCAAAAAGTATGGGTGCCCTGGTGGAGTAGCCGCATACCCCTGGGTTTGCGTGCCGGGTCCTGGGAAAACAACGAGTTTGAACAAGTAAATATAAATGAAGGAAGTGTTTCCTCCTCCTGTCTTCCTGCCTACATCTTTCCTTTCAAAAGAAAGTATGAATGCACTTCATGAGTCAGGTAATGAACAAAGTTTGTCTCAACAGACCAGAGACAAGAGACCAGAGAGAAAAAGGTCTGTGAAAGACAGAGCAGATAAAGACTGAACTGGAAAAAAAGAAAGTAACAAGTTTTCAAAGCTGGAAGACCATTTATTTTGTGACTGTTCCCAGGTAGAACTGTCTCCCTGCCAACTCCATCATTACCAGTAAATACTACTTTTAAGAATGGAACGCATGATGCACCCTGGTGGAGCGGCACTTAAGTCAATCGTCTGAAAGGAGTACAGGTTACAAGTCGTCGGTCTGGAAAGAAACAACCAGTGTGAACAAAATAAGAACTGCTTTCCCCGCCTCCCTCTTCCTGTCTGCCTGCTCACCTTCATTCCTGCCTATATTTCCTTTAGAAAAAAAAAGGATGCAACAAAATTAATGATGGGGGTCCCGACACATAGGAAACAAAGCACAAAGAAATACACAAAAAGTGATGTCATTAGTGAGACCAAGAATGTTTCATTTCTGAAATTATCCAAGTTTTTAAATAGCAGTCTATTAGAAAATGAAAAAAGTTTAAATATAATTGCCTCCCTCTTTAAGCATTTATGAAAGTTCTCTGAGTGTATGCCTAGTGAATTTCACTGTATATAAATTAAAAGTAAATAAAAATAACATTGACTAAACATTTTACACCCACCATACTGAATTCAGTTTTGACAAGCCAAAGTATGTGAATGTTTAGCAGCAGTATAAATTCTTGCAGATTCTCTCTAAGACGATTTGCCAACATCCATCAAAAGTGAATAATCTAGTGTACTGTGCCAAACAATTTTACAGCTAGAAATTTACTTATGCAGATTCTCCCCCAAATTATGTAAAAGAAACTTCACTGAAGAATTGCTTGTAATAGCAAAAAAATTACACAGACCAAAATATCCATCAAAAATTGGGATGAGGGAAAATCAAAGGAAAAGAGGAGGGGAGGGGTGATCCTTAGTCGAGTTATAAGTACTTAAGTCTGACTACTTAAAATTGCAGAATGATTGAAAAAAATGACGAAACGGGTCTTGAATTTTTTACCTCCAGGGTTCATACCTCTGACCCTGACCAAGAGCTCCAGCAGAAGTAGATACTCAAAAATGTCAAAAGCATGTAAAGAAAAAGGAAAATATTTACCTCCTACTATGTAATTATATCAGCGGCAAGACTGTGCCTGCTTTCTAGTTTAATCCACTTCCTGGGAATCTGGCTTGAAGTCCTTTGCCGTATGATTAGCATTAACCTAACAAGTCATTATTTTCGGGATTGCGTTTTAGACTTTTGCTGAAATGCAAAAAGCCAGGTCAAGCACTAAACCACCGTCAGCCTATTTCATCATGAAACCACAGAACCAGAAAATGTGCTCAGACGCACCTGAAGGCGGCGGCGCAGCCCTGTCCACACGCGCTGCCTGCCCAGCTGCTGACCTTCATTTCCTCGCGCTGCCAGGGCCGAGCTTGAAACCACACCAGGAGGCCGGACTAGTAGCGTCAAGACCTAGCGAGAGGAAGAAAAGGTAAATTAAAGTAAAAATAACACTAGCAAGAGACACTGCAGACGAGGAGTCTGCTTCTTGGGCATCCAGGCCCAATCCTGGAACTGGTTCTGCTACGGAGCAGCTGCGCGGCCAGTGCGACCCTGCGCAGGACCAGATACGCACCTTCGCGCCCTTCGCAAGCAGTCTCTCCACTTGCACAAAATGGAAGGTATTGTAGAACAACTAGAAAAGTAATTTTACACCCCGACTGGACTTTTCTTCCCTACTTTTTTTTTAAAATCCGTATTCCCTGGCACAGGGCCTTAAGGAACCCTAAGGACTTCTTCAGGTCTTTAAGTGCCGGGCATTGCGCGGGGCGTGGAACATGCACGATCTCATCTTCACAGCCTCTCCCTGGGACCCAGTGGGCTCCCATTTCAAAGACTAAGAAAACCCACCGAGGTAAGGGCCTCCTGGTCAAGGTCCCAGAGTTTCTAAGTGATAAGCAGGGTCAGAGCCCATCAAGACAGCAGAGCCCTCACCTTGAATTCCGACTCCATGGCTTTCAACACTGGCTGAGAATAAAGTGAATGTAATGTAATTGTGAGAGAAACAAACAAACAAAAACCCTTCTTTTAAAGTACCTTTATTTAAAAATGTACTAATACACGAGGAAGGTGCTTTCCAAAAAGCTGGGTCACATTCTACCCCTTAAGCTGGGCTACCTACCAACTGGTGCAGTGCTGTTCATTTACTGTTACGTAAACTCGCTCTGTGGGCTCCTGCGCCACTGCAATAAAAATCCAGAGCCTGGCTCGGGAGATGGCTCTGCAACAGAGACACCTTCATCAAGAAAAACCCCGGAGGGAAGAACAGGTTAGCTAGATGCCAACGCCTTCGCTTCTCCCTGGAAAATATGCTGAATCTTTGGAGCTGGCATTGTCACTGACCGGTGGCCCTGAGGTATGTAAGGACAAAAACGTCACCAGATTTGTACCAGGCCAGCCCCTGCTGACCTTGTGCTTTTAATTTCAGGAACTAAAAATCAATCTCTTGCTGTCTGGGGAGGAAAAAAAAATAATACTCATTTTAAGCGATGAGAGTATGAAAGAAATTGTTTTTCCTTTTTTAAATTTTGCAAGCAAGGTAAAAAAATGTAGTTTCTCAAAATAAAATCTTCATAACCATAAATCCGTTTTTAAGCTATGTTTATGAATATTTACAGTCTGCAGGGAGGCACAAAGGCACCATCCATCAAAGAGGATTAGTCAAAAACTGACTAATGGCAAGAATAGGAAAAAACGAACAAGAGCAAAGCTTTAAAAGAATAGCTTATTTTCGGTCAAATAAACTATATTTGAAAAATGCAAGTTACGCAATAGGTATAGTATAATCCCACCTGTATTAAAAGTACAATTGTAGAATACATATGATGGACACAGGAAAGGGTAGGAGAGAATAAACATCAAAACACCTCCAACTGTGGGAGGGGTAAGGGGTTGTGTGACTTTCAGTTTGCTTTTTCATGCAATGCTGACAAATGAGAGTTATGCTCCAACGTGTGTGTGCCTTTGTAAATTCTTTAAGAAATATTAATTTTAAAACGAAGGGTTTCGAGGAGGGCCAAGTTGCAAATCAGCAAATGCCGGTTTAGCTTCACAGCACAGAAAAATTCTGAACAAGCAAGTCAAAGTGCTATGTGCCCATGAAGATTTATTTTTGGAAAGTACATTTTTAAACTAAATGGTAAGATGAGTGAAAGACTGGCTTTCTACTTCACTGAGCAGCTATTGGAGAACAAAAACACAGGATTAGGTCACAAGTTCTAATTTTGGAAAAATCCACGTCTTTTTGCGGAAGGAACTCAGCAGGGAGAAGACACTCAACAAAAACAAGTTATCAGTGCGCATCCTTGAACTTCTGTCAGCTCCAGCATGCATGGAAGGAGCACCCCCCTTTCACACATCCCCCATATACTGGAACCTTGAAAGCCAGCCTTGGCACACAAGGCTACAGGGCTGAGATCAAAGTGCGGGTCCTGTGTGCCAGCAATTCGGAGGAAACGTCACTTGGAGCACAATGACGTGCCACCTGACATTCCCTCATAAAAGCCACAGTTTTCGTTTCTTAATTACGGTTTAAAAAAATAAGTTTTATGCGCTATGGTTTCTAGAAATTTGATTTCAGAGACTAGAAACTCACCAAGAAACGGGAGAGAAGAATAGAATTGTCATCTTTGCATTTTACCTTTTCCTTAAAAAAGGGTATTGACGCATCAGAGGCAGAAAAAAAAAAAATAGCCCCCGGACCCACCCATGACACTTACGAACAGCCAAGTCATTGCATCAATTCAGTAAAAGCCAAAAAGGTTGACAAAACAACCACTCCTGATTTAAAAAATAAAAACCTCTCTTCAATGAGAATTAAAGTATTCTTTGCTGAATATGGTAGAGAACATCTTCTGAAAACCAGGGGACACAAAATACTATATACTCTTCATGTTTTCACATTTATTTTGTTGTTTTGTTTTTAAGAGAGGGAGGGAAGGAGGGAGGGGAAGAAAAAGATTTGTTCTTAGTTTTGCCCCCACAGGTCTCAAACCCAAGTCCTTGGGCTTTATAAGGTCCACATCCCAGTCATCTCAGATGGCTTAGCCACAGGGTGTGATTAGTCTGGATTTTGGTGGTCTGTTTTTAAAGGAAAGGTGCAGGCAGGAATGAAGGTAAGCAGGCAGGCAGGCAAAGAGAAAGAAGCAGCACTTTATTATTTAGTTGTTCAGCTTTGTTGTACCCTCAGCCCTGTGACAAATCAAGATCCTTGGGATATAGCAGACAGACCGCAAAGGAGCCGACTGACCTAACTGCTATTCTACCAGAGTGCGCCAGATATGGGCAATTTAGGAAAACTGTTTTTTGAAAAATCTCAATGAATAAAGATAATTACAAAACAAAAAACTATGGTTCCAGGCTCAGACAAATTCCCTGACCAGTTAGTTATAGCTTAACCTTCCCAGTAAAAAATGGCAAATAGGAAATCTTCCCAATTCTTTCTCAGAAAATTGTGTCAAAGTACAATAAAATTGCATGTTGGCCATTTCTAGATTCCTTTAACTTTTGAAAATATGTCCAGCAAAAAAATGACATCTGTTTTAATATGCTTTCTTTGGTTCAGGTGTCTCTAGTTCACTTATGTATTTTAAGTTCCTTTTGTCCACTATTTTTCAGGGGCTTTTTGTTTCTACTTAAGGGTGCCTCAGAACCCTTTGTCACATTGAAAAGGTTTTCCCCAAAGCAAATGGCTGCTTTGCATTTTGTTTATACCACTTGAAATAAAGGATTTTTAAAAATCTCACAAGTTGTCATAACCAGTGGAACAGAGGTTTGGCACAGTCCACGCACATCCAAGGTCTCTGATTCAATACCTGGTAGAGGGTTTGGGGGTGGGAGGGGTGGAATAGTCAAGATGAACAGTTAAATAAAATAGATCCTTCTTCCTCCTCTCTTCCTGCCCACCTGCCTACTCACCTTCATTCCTACCTGTACCTTTCCTTAAAAAAAAAACTTGTATGTCAAATGTAGTTTGTTTGTTTTTTTTAAAGGAGGCAGATAAGGCAGCAGGGAGGAAGGAAGAAAGAAGAGAAAAGAGCATTTTATTTGTTCCCTGGGCTCAAACAGTTTCTCGGACTATGTGTTGACAGTGCCCCAAACTAGACCTCGGCACCTGAGCCACCAGGGCGCCTCTATTACTGTTGTAGTCAGTCTCTCCTGTCGCTTGCCTGCTCACCTTCATTCCTGCCTGCAACTTCCTTTTGAAAAAAAAAAAAAAAAAGAAAAACTGAATACAAAGTTGTACTAATTAAGACAGAATAGCAGTGACATATGGACAGATATACAGATCATAAAACAGAATTGAGAATCCAGAAAAAAACCTAAACACTTAGGTGATTATGGTCAGATGATTTCCAACAAGGATGCCACGACAATTCAATGGGGAGAAAAAACAGACTTTTTAAAAAATGGTGCTGAGACAACTGGAAACCCACCTGTAAAAGAAGAAAGTTGAAATCCTACCTCATATATGAAAAATTCAAAATAGATCAAAGACCTAAATTTAAGCAGTAAGCCAAAAATTCTAAGAATAAAAACATGGGGGTTAAGTAACACCTTGGATTTGGCATTGCTTTCCTAGATGTAACACAGAAAGTACAAGAAACAAAAGGAAAAAGATAAATTGGGGCTTTGAAAAATATTAAACTTATTTCAAAGGAAACTGGCAGAAAGTGAAGACAATCCATAAAGTAGGAAAAATTATTTGTAAATTATATCAAATAAGGAGCTCATGTGGTCTGTATTAAGAAATCTTAGAACTCAACAAAGATAAATAACCCTTTCAACATGGATTACTTAGAGGAATTATGCTTAATGAGATAAAGTCAGAAGGAGAAAGACAAATAGGATTTCACTCACATGTGGTACATAGGAAAACAATACATACACTTTTAGTCTACAGATTTAAGTCAGAGGTTACCGGAGGGGAAGGGAGGGGAAGTGAACAAGTTGGGTAAAAGGGGTCAATCATATGGTTAAAGATAGACTTAAGTCAGCTGGTGAACTTACACAGATGTTGACTTACAATGATGTACACCCTAAACCAACATAATGCTATGAAACAATCTTCCTTCAATCAAAAAAAAAAAAAAAAAAAACCACTCAATTTAAAAATGGACAAAGAATTTGAACAGACATCTATCCAAAGATGACATGGCTAAAAAGCACAGAAAAAGATACCCCGTACCAAAAGTCATTAGGGAAAGGCACACAAAAACTGCAATGAGACACCAGGTCACACCCACTGGTATTCTGGTAAAGACAGCACAGCCCCAAGTGTTGGAGAAGATGCGGAGAAATAGGAATCAGCACATGCACTGTTAATATGCCCGCGGTGGAAGTTCGGCACATCCTCAAAAAGTTAAACATGAAATTATAAGACCCAGTAAGTCTACTCCTTGGTATTTACTCAAGAAAACCGAAAATATGATCACATACAAAAAACACATACGTATGTCAATCACAAGCACATCAGGGTGCACCCCTGTGGCTCAGGGCTTGCCAAGCCATGATTCTACTTACATGAATTATCCACACACGACACGCCCCCAAAATAGCTTGCAGATTAGTGGCTGCCAGGGACTAGGGAGTAACTGCTAATAGGCACAGAGCTTTTTTGGGGGGTGAGACAACTGTTCTGAAATCAGTGGCGATGGCTATAAAACTCAGGAAGCACACTGAAAACAAGGGATGAACACCTTTCTTTAGAGGGTAGATGATTTTATGGCATGTGAATTATATCCTAATGCAACTTGTAAAAAACTTATTGAAGGAACATTATATAAAATCAAGGTGTGCATCAACATCTGTATTGATACTGCAAATTTAGCAGCAATAAGCTAAAGGCTTTTTGTTGGTTCACGTGTTTGCTAAGATTATTCTGTGTCAAGATCCCCTTCCCTGTCATTCTCACAAAACCTCACATGGTTCCTTTACCATGTGACAGTATAAACCATTCTAACTCAGAAGTCTTACTGCAGAGCTGTGTATTTCGTGAGCCATTAACAAAAATAGGCCACAATTTTTTCATAAAATATGAATAGAAAAAAATCAGGATACAGTGTGCCCTGAAGGACTAGCAGTTAGGTCAGTTGCCTCCAAAGGAGCACAAGCTGCACACCCCTGGGTTCACGGGTGGTGGGAGGGGGACACTCAGTGCGACCAATGAAATAAAAATAAAATGCTTCTTCCTCCTGCCTGCCTGCCTATTTGCCTGCATTCCTGCCTGCACTTTTCCTTTGAGAAGTTATGCTGGTGGAACTTTAGATAAAAATCACAAACAATGGCATGCCCTGGTGGAGTAGCAGTTAGGTCAATTGCCTCGGAAGAAACTCAGGCCACATACCCCTGGGTTCAGTCTGTACCTGTCCTTTAAAAAAAAAAAAAAAAACACCTGATGTAAACAAAGAATCAGTCAAAACTAAGTCTAGAGAATTTTAAGAGTAGACTGATATCTAGTCAAGAAACAGTAAGTTTAAACTATTTTTTTTCAAGGAAGGGTACAGACAGAAATGCAGAGACAGGCAGGCAGGAAGAAAGAGGAAGAGCATTTATTTTACTTAACTGTTCATCTTGGTTGTTCTGAGAGACAAGGCTCTAGAAGCTGAGTCCTTGGGATGCATGTGGGTTATGTCTGGTGGCCTTATCCATTAAGCCATCAGAGTGTGCCCAAAAAACAGTATGTTTAAGATCCCAAGAGTTGAAAACCAAAATTGAATAAATCACTCTGGAACATTGCCCTTATCACTGAACTAAACAGAGTGTATTAGACCCCATGCTTATGTTTTGGGGGTCACACACACACACACACACTTCTGCCTGGGTCCTTGGCCTTTTGTACATTCTGCACCCCAGCCACCTCAGTCACCTGAAGCAAAGGGTACACCCTCAAATCCATTTTTATTATTCAGGTGAAGCTCTCCTACCCCAAGCAGGCTCTCTGCTGGTGACATCTACTGCAGCTCTGATGGGGAGCCCCAGGTGAGAGATGAACCACACACTGTACCAATCTTTCAGAAGGTGGGTGGAGGGATGGTGCCAAACTCACAGAGGGAATCAGGAAGCAGATGCAAAAAAGGAGAACTTCATCAGAAAGAGCAAAAAAATCAATATAGCTGGCACATTTAATTCATCTTCACAGGGAAGAGAGAATAAAGAGAAACAAGAACCCACAACTTCTGAGGAAGAGAACATTTTCAAAGACTGCAGGTCAGCATCTGTAACACAAAAGATGCCAGGAGTTGCACAATACAATGGCATAGCTAGAAAATAAAAGCCCTTGGAATGAACCTGAAGGAAATAAAAGGCATTATTCCTCCTGGAAAGAAATTTGAGGTCCTCCTCTAATCAGCAGGGAGACCGAACTTATGTAGAGAATTACCGTTTAACAAGGACAGATTCTACCAAGAGTTTCTCTGGTACATAAATTCCAGGGTCAATGTCAAGGCAACAAACATTTTTCATTCAATATCATTTCATGACATTGAAATCGAGTGAAAAGGTCATTGAAGAGAACACAGTATCATTGAGATTATATACAATAATGCATTCCATTTAAAAATTGAAAGTAAGTTCACTACCATTTTTAAACCTGTTAAGTACTCTAAGAAAAATATAAACAATAAGAAAAAGATGAACATTTGCAGCTATCATGGCTATATAAGAAATCCATACCCACTGAAAAAGAACAGGATTTGGTTCGGTAGAGCAGACAGTATTTCACTTTCTGCATGGACACACAAAGTGACTCAGTTTCCCATCCCATCTAAGACAGGTCAATAGATGGTGGGAAAATAATACTTCCGAGCTTGACTCGTAAAAAATCTTCCACGCATAAAATTCTATGTCAAGCTGCAGGCCATTATTTTGAAGTCTACTGTGTTACATGAGAGAAGGAGCCTGACATTACCCACTCACTCACCGCTTTAGGAAGCTCCACCTAGCAGAACGTGAACAGGAAATAAACTTTTATTTTGTTAGAACAAAAATTCTGGCTGGTATTCATTACCTGACTAACACAAGTGGTTAAAAGATAACAGACTGCAAGCAATTTACTTCCTTTATATTTGCTCTGTAGTTGTTAGAAACAGTACATACCAATACATATGGAGAATGGGAAGGGGCAAGGGAAAAAAAAAAGTCACCTCATTCTAAGTAGTAATTTTTTATATGAATGGTTCAGGCGGGCATGAAGGAGCAGGCAGACAGGATGAGAGAGGAGGAAGCAGACTTAATTATTCATCCTGGCTGCTTTCCCTGGCCTAGGGCTTGAACTGGGAACTTGGGATGTAGGTGGACTAAGGCCAGTGAACTAAACCAAGGTGCACCCAAATTAGCAAATACTTTTAAATAAAGATCAATAAGTAATCTATAGGTCAAACTTTAGGAAAAATCTAGAAAAATGAGTTATTACAAAAAAACTGCATTAATCAGAAGACACTCATATATTCATAGAACAATTCAATAGTGGCAAGTCTCCTCAAATTAACTTATAGATTTAATGAAATTTCCCACTGAAAGTTATTTTGAAATTCAAAATAAAAATACTGTGGGGAAGGAAATGTGCATGAGCACTGTAGGGGGAGATGTGGGGTCCCAGGCAGCATCCCAGAGGTCTCCTTTCTGGAGCAAAACCTTCCAGACCAATGAAGGTCATGGGGGGCCTTGAAAGGCCCCCAGCCACAGGCTAGTTGCTGAGCACTAGAGGCAAAAGCGTATCTTGCGAACCCTCTGGAAAGATTCATGTCATCCCTTCATCAGCCTGATGTCTTCCCCAAAACAAGGAGCTGGGACCACCAGAATGCCAGGAGCTACTTCAGACACTGGAGTATAAAGCTAACCAGTCCCCAGCCTGCAGGGCAGCCCTCCCTGCCCAGGAGAATATCTCCTGCTTTGCTTTCTTTTTCCTCCATTTTCTCTAATAAACTCCTAAAACTGTACTTCAACGCTCAAGAATTCTTCACCACCAAACCCACAGCCCCTCATCAGGCACGATGAGACAGTAAACGTACAAAAAACATGAGAATAGCAAGGTCATGCCAGAGAAACAAACAGGGTCAAATAAAACCTATCTAGTATCATCAACTTTACCCAAAAATTCAGGAGGAAAAACATTCATATTAACCAACCACTGATGTTTCTAGAACAGAATAAAAAATTCATGCACTATTTTTAGGTAAACAGAAGACGTGCCATGCTTGTTCTATACCCTAACACTTCAAAATATGCATATATTCCCCATGCCATACTTTTGTGGAATAATTTGAGAAGCAGTCTATGAGCTGTAGATAATAATGAAACCAAGAGAAAAATTTCAACACTGAAATACATTTTATGAAGCCAGGTAAGCAAACTTTTTCCATAAAGGGCCAGATAGCAAGTATTTGAGGTTTGCTGGTCCTTTTAGGTCATATGATCATTTGAATGGGGATGTCTGGTTCCAGCAAAATTTGATTACAAAGACAGCTGCTGGTGGTTTCCCCACCGGCAGCAACTTCAAGACCTGGGAACCAGTTAGAAATGCAAATTACCAGGCTCTACCCCAGAACTTCTAAAGGAAAAAACTCAAGAGTAAGAGCAAAGAAGTTAGACAAGGAAGAGATTGCTCCTGGGGCGGGTGACTGACCTTTGGAGACAGCAAAAGTTTTAACTACTAGTGAAGAGAAAGTCAAAAGTCAAACCAAATTTAAGGCTGAAATCCCAACTCCAGTGGAACGTATGAGGAAGAGGGTTTCCAGAAATGATTCCCATCAGAAGCAGGGTAAAGACCATCAGCAGCATCAGAATGCCAAGACCTCTGATGAAGTGACAGTCTGGAGTGGATAAGCTAGTGCAGGTTTAATTAAAAGGAAGCTGCAGTATGTTTTCACTTGAACAAAGGAATGCTACCTCAAAGACAGATCATACAAGAGGTATGGATGGTGGGGAGAGGGGCGGTCTTGGAAAGATCTTACAACAACAAATGGGAAAATAGGATGCCAAAAAACTCATTGAAGTTGCAGAGAAAACAATAAATAAGATTTTAAGAAAATGGCCAACAGGAAGTTTAGACTTGTCAAGTCATTTGAGCAATTCAAGATTTTACTTTGTGCTGTCCTTAGATTCTAGACCTGTATAACATGCAGTCCCACTGAAGTAGTACAAGAAATGGTTGATGAATAAATGAGTAGACAGAAGCTTCCTTCATGGAATAAATTTCAGAGGGCCTTTTCCTATGGGGTACAACCTCATGGCTCAGGCGGCTGAGACACTGGTGTGAAGATCACGTAAAGCCCAAGGACCTGAGACTCTGACAGGGTGAAAACCCAAACATGCTTATTCCTCAGCTTCTCCTTTCCTCTTAAAAAAAAAAAAAAAGAAAGAAAAAAAAGAAAAAAGAAAAACCTTAAATTTTTTTTTTTTAAAGGGTACACACTGTGGTGGAGGTTGGTCCACTGGAAGGAGCACAGCCCAAACACCCCTAGGTTGAATATGGGCCTCAGGGGTAAATGACCAGTGTGAATAACTAAATAAAAATGCTTCTTTTCCTCTTTACTCCCTCCAGCCTGCCTCCTGCACCTTTTCTATTAAAAAAGAATGTATTTTTTAAGTAGGACATTTATACCTGCGGTATGAGACTTGCCTGAGGTCCAAGAAGAAAAGAGAAAGGACAATAAAAAGATGTTTCTTGTGTAATTAAAAACATTTAACTAAATGTTGGTGGGGGGAGAGATAAAGAACAAAATTTACATTTCCAAAGAGGAGAACCTCACCCAAAATATCTAGCCCTCCTTACAGGGAAGGTATTTAGGTTAGTTCAGTTTTGTGCATGAAAATTTAACATGCCTGAAAACTGGTCCTTGGGCGGCATCTCTGTTAATGGTCACTCTCATTCTAAGTGCTCAGACCAGAAACCTCAGCATTGCCTCAGCAATCTTACCCCACCACATCTGATGCATGGGCAATCTCCCAATCTCCCAACCTCCCCTCAAATCTGACCACGCACACTACCTTCTCTCCATCACCCAGCTCTGACCCACACCCCTGCACTAGCTGATTGCCCTGCTTTCCTCTTGAAGTCAGTCTAGTCTCACACAGCAAAAACCAGCAGGTTCCCGTTAAAAGCTTAAGCACTCAAAACCCTCCAAAGGTTCCTACCCTCCCACCCCAATCCTCAGCCCCACTCCACCCACACACAAAGGAAAATCTTCTCCAGGGCCTTCCAATCTGCTGTTTCCTCTACTGGGAATGCTCTGCCCTCAGATAGCACTTATCTCAGGTGCTTTCAATCTTTACTCAATGATTCAAGTCTTTCAAGTCTACCCTCGAAAAATTTCAGCTCCCACCTCAAAACTTAACACCACCCCCCAAATCAGGCAGATTCTTCAGAGAACAAAGTCCTATTGTCTGACTCCCAGCCAGAGTGTGAGCTCCATGTGGGCAGAAAATCTCCATGCAGAAACTCTAGAGTACCGAAAACACTGTAAGGCACACAATAGGCACTCAAATGTATTAATGTGTGGAAAGCCTATAAAAAGTGTAAATTGCAAGTAGACCTCAATAACTGGAGAACCAACAATCTAGAACCTGCTGCAAGATAACAGGCTAGAAATAGCAAAGCCAGGGAGAACATGAAAAGAATGCCAGTTTAAAGCCACAGCTATGACCTGAAAAAAAAAAAAAAAAACCAGCAAAAGAATAAAAGGCCAGATATGCAGCTCCCTGAAGAGAAAAATGGAATAACAGCAGGTGTGCAAATGAATTAATGAGGTTATCCAGCATCGGGAACTGATGTGTGGGTGGCTTTTATAGGCAAGGCCTGGAAGTAGGTCAGAGAAGGACTGCAAAATATTTTAACATTTAAAAGCCTAAGAGGATTAAATAAAAACAAGTTTTTTAAAAAGCTTTCATTTACAAGTACAAAGCACTACATAATTGCAAATAACTGCTGACTCTTAATTCCTTAACCAATGGGAAAATTCCTTAAGCTACCAGTGGTGCGAGCAATGAATCCTCAAATGGAACCCCATAAAGACAGGATTTCCAATATCCCAAAACTAGACCTTAGGCTCCATTCGTGCAAACTGGGTTTTATTCAACAACGACTTGTTCAACAAACCAGTTGCTAAATTAAGGCATGAACTGATGGAAGGCTACATGAGTCTATTCATTCAGCAGTGCTAAGTCCATTAGACTCTGCCACACAAATAGGATAGGCAGTGTGGCATGAAACCTAGCAAAATCCTCTACAATATTCTAACTGGGTTTTATACACATTTTTGATACATCCTAATAGACCTTAAAGCTCAGCTTAATAGAATGTCACAGTCATGCAGCCATCTGAAAAGGGGGAAAAAAAAGACCGTTCAATATGTAGAGTTCTTGAAAAAAAATTTCCCTTAAAAAATAAAAATAAAAAATGCTCCACACTCCAAGCAGACACCAAAAGAGCAATGCCCTGGTAATTCAAAGAAGCTGGTCGCCATTTTGGCAAAGGAATTATTCTAGAAAGCAGATAGCTCACGCTCAGGCTGTCAGGTGAAACAGGTAGCCGGTTGGACACACCCACTCACCTTTTATAGCTAACAGGTGTGCCAAAGGGTTTGCACTGTGCACGCCCACTGCTGGCTTTAAAAAAAAAAAAAAAAAAGACTAGTGCCCCAAAACTATTAAATTTTGGATGAGTGAAGAGAGGCCAGTAGTGATAGGTTCACAAGTGATCCCAATTGAAGTCAACCATAACCCAGAACAGAATATTTGAGCTGAAAGGTCCTTTATAAATCTCACCAGACTCAAACACCTTCAGGGGCCAGGTGGGCAAAATCACGTGCGAAGGTGAAAAGGCAGAAGTCCACGACAGAAAAAGGTGAGGCCCAAACCCAGCAGCATTCAAATGCAATAGAAAGATAAGACAGCAACCACCTCTGATTCTAGCCTCCGGCTTGAGAGAGAAAGAAACTGGGCAGCCGGAGGTCACATGGTCCATTAATGACAGCTCAAGTCAGATGGTCTCGGGACTCCCGGTCCCATCCCCAGCCTTCTCTGCACAGGGACGATCCAAATGTCGGCAGGGACAGCATCCACCCCTCCCGTCTCCTACCACGGCAAGAATAAAAGTAACAGCTCTTGCTAATACCAAAACCCAGAAATCCCTCCTAAGCTGCAGTTGCCCTCATTTACCCTTTGCCCTGATAATCAAGAATTTCCCATCCGTCATGCTTAAAGCCCCCAGCATACAGGCCGAGTTCCTGTCAGCTACCCATGCACGGGGACATCTAGAACCAAGGGAGAAAATCCCGCGCCCTTAAAGTAGTTGTGCACCAGAATGTTAATTTCCCTTCCCAGGAAGATGGTAACGCGGAGACCGCGACCCCCGGGGGACCAAGCAGAAAGAAAGGCCCTGGGGGTCGCAGCAGCGGCTTCTAAAATTACTTGGCGCAGCCTTTGTAGACGAGAAAGCAAAAAAGGAAAAGCACCCCACCCCCGCCGCCCCTCTTGATGGCCCTCAATTCCGGGGGTGCCGGGATGCCTGCCTGCGCGCAGCTCCAGCGGAGGGTCCGGGGAAGAACGAGCCCACGACGCGCCGACCGAGATCCGGCAGGAGGCGGCGCCGCCAGCCCAGCCCCCGGGGGACCACACTTGCCTCCGGGTGGCGCGGCCTGAGGGCCCGAGCGCGCGGCGGCTCGCGCGGCGGGAAAGGACGGGCGCCCCGGGGCCGGAAGATGGGCCGGGAGAGGGGTCGGGGCAGGGGGCCGCAGGCCGCGCCGCGGGACCGGTGACAGCGCGCGGGGGCCGTGCCAGGCCGACCTCGTGGGCGCGGCGGGCACCTTGCGGCCCGGCCCGGCAGGTGCGGCCCGCGGGCCGGGCGGACGGCGCGCGGCCGGGCTCTCACCTGGCTGCAGGCCACTGGGCTCCGGTGTCGCCGCCGTGCTCCGCGCCGCAGTGCCGGCCGCTGACTCCAGTCCCCGCGACAGCCGCCTGTAAAATGGCGCCGCGGAGGGGCGGGCCGGGGGCGGGGAGCGCGAGCCGCCCGCCCCCGCGCCGCCTGGGTCCCACCTCCCTCTCCGCCCCCGACCCCCGCCCCCTGGTCTCCCCAGAAGGGAGGGGCTGCCCCCTCTCCCGGGAAGGCGCGGCCGCGCGACCCCCGCCCGGCACCCGGCTGCTTCTGGGCGTGGTCCTGACGCCCCCTCCACGTTTCTGGTGTTTCCCTCCCCAGCGCGGAAATCGCCGCCCTTCTCGTCCCTTAGCGTCGCACCTGCTCCTGGTAACCCACCTGGCATGGAGAGCGCTCGCCCCCGGAGCGTCCCCTTTAGATACCCCCTTTTCCCGCTGCGTGACACGGAGCCCTGTCATCGCTCGGTGAACACAATCTAGCAGTTTGCGATGCAAAGGGCTTGGTGGCTTGGATGTTATAAGGCAATTTCACCTTTCTGCAGTTAGGCCATCAGATTTTTTAACTTACTGGAGAGGAGGCAGGTCCTCATTTCATTAGGCAGCCTCGGTAATATAGACCGAGGCTTCGAAATTCGAATCCCCGTGGGGTCGTATTTAACTGCCGGTTCTAATTCAGCGAGTCTGGGGTGCCCAAAATATTTTCTAAAAGGCCCCCAGATGCAGGTCAAGGGCAAGAGCGGCTGAGCTGAAAGGCTGCAGGTAAATCCGTGGCCCTCAACCCTTAGCGCCCCTCGGCCTCACCTTGAGTGCTTCACTCAGACACAGATGAACCCTAACACCCCCTCCCGCCGCTGAGGCGCTTGGTCTTGGAGTCATGCTCCGGAATTTGCATCTCTGACAAGTTCCCTGATTGCTGATGCTGCCCACTGGGGATCGCTCCTAGCGAGCCACTGCTGAAGACAATACCTGGCAAAAAACAAACAAACAAACAAAAACCCAAAACCTCATATTTAGCACTTTCATAGCACCTTCCATCTTGAAACCACTGTCGTGGTTGCTGTAACACCTGAATACTAGCTGACTGGTTCCCCAAGCAACTTTTGAAAAGGCGAAGAATTGCAAACGGGTCTGACGCACGTGGAGAGGAGCAGATTTTACCCTCCAAGTTTTCTGCCTGTTTTACAGTTTGGGGAACTCAATGGTACACAGATCAGTGGTGGTGATTGGGAGCCAGGGGAACTTGGTTGTATGGTTGTATTCCCATCATAAAATGTGGGAATTTTATAAAATAGGGAAGTGTGATCTGTCTTTGAGATTCAGTAATATGCAATCCCATTTACTTCTCTAATGATTTGTGTTTTAAAAATACAAGAGTTGAGGTATAAAACTCAGTCCAGCCTGGAAGGCCAGGTGTTTTGATCTCCGTTGAAGATGGAGAAAATAAAGGATGAAGATTCTGTGACCAGGACCTTGAGAAAAATTCACCTTGCCCTGTACATCTACGTTCCCCTCCATTCTTCTAGAACAGTGAGAGCTTTTTCCATTCAACTTTTTTTTTTGGTGAGAGTGAGGGCTGCTGCATGTCCTCCTCAGACAGGGATGTGAAAACTCAGGTAAAAGGAGAACTGACTATTGCCTCTTCTGTGTCTCCTTCTCCTTTTCTAGACGTTTACAGATTTGTCTATCCTAAATTAAAAAAGGGTGGGGGCGAGGTTTGCACCCTGTGGCACAGGTGACTGAGATGGCTGGGATTTGGACCATGTAAAGCCCAAGGACCTGGGTTCGTGGATTAGGGCAGAAATAAAATAACTAACTAAAAATAAAAATAAATCATTTCGGTCTTTCTTTCATAAATAAACTAATTTGTGTCCCAGCTTCCCAAACCATCGACCTCTCTTCCTTCCCCCACTTCCCCATCATGCACAGGCACACTGTCACTCCTGGCAGCAACCTTATAGTTGCCAAATCCTGTCACCCGTGGGCAGTTCCTTTCTTCTTTAGAGGTTCAGTAACATTTCATTGACTTATACTATCTTCTGCTATACTATACTATATTCTCTGGGTTTTGCATGTCTATCCTTCTGCCTTTTCCCCTCAGCAATGTAAGAATTGCCCAAGTTCACCCCCGAAATGTTAGTTTCCCTAGCATCTCTTTTCTCCCCATCTTTTCTCCTGAGCACTCCTTCTCGAACTCCCTTGGAAGATCAGCCATCTCAGGGTTTCCAGATTCTCTCCAGACAAGAGAGATGTCCTTCTGAACTTCTAGATGCACATTTCCAGTTGTGCTCTAGATAACTTTTCTGGCTCTCACCCCGGTATTTTAGATATGACTTCTCTGTTACTCAAATCATTATTCTTCCACTAACTTGTCTATTATCTGGGTTCTCTCATTTTGCCAACAGAAAAGAAAGGTGCAGGCGGGGATGAAGGTGAGTAGGCAGGCAGGTAGGCAGGGAGAAGAGGAAGAAACAGTTGTTTCATTTAGTTGTTTGTCTCCCAGCCTTGAAATGCAAAACTGGGTCCTTGGGATGCACCTGAACTATGTTAGCAGGAAGTAGTAGTCTCACCTCAGCCACCGGGGAGCACCTGCCAATAGAATCTTTTAAGTCATCTCTGACAATTGTCCCTCAGTCCCTATGTCCAGTCTGTCACCTATGGTCAACTCAAGATGGCAAGTTTTTCAAGCTCCTCTCTGGTTTCTTAACCACAAATTATGTCCCCAAAGCCATCCTGATATCATCCTGAAACACAGAACTGAGCATCTCACACACCTGCTCTGGGCCTCCTGGTCTACAGAATAACCCGAAAAAAGAAGCAGAATATAGGCTATTTTTCAGGACAGTAAAAGGTTCTTCACCTTGAATGCTGTCTAGACTTTGTTGTTGTTGTTGCTGGCAAACTGGAGTTGTTGTGAAGATTATTAATAAAAACAAACAAACAAACCCATATTCAACCAGGTAAATGTAAAGCTCTAATTAACATTGTAAAATGATTGGTGAGTTGGGCAGAGCCCCATCTAGCTACACAAAATGTTAGATTTCACAATCAGAAAGAAGATGGAACTATGAGGTTTTTAATCAAAAGAAAAGATTGTTTCCAAGCAAGGCTACTCTTTCTTAAAAGAAGTAGAAGGAAGCATCTTATGAAGATAAGCTACAATTATTGTTGACCCTCCTGATCAGGAGTCAGGATTCGGGATTGCATTGTAGGAGGTGGAGGTGTGTTGAAAATGCAATTAAATTCAATCTTAAATCTTGGTTTAGTCACTGTAGACTTGGCATAGAGATTCCATTTTGGACCTGTTGTTTCCTTTTTGAACAGGGGATGACCCTGACTTCAACCTTGCAAGGTTATGAGGATTAAATGAGATTGTTTATATAAAGTACTTAATTGGTGCTTGAATGTGTACGTGTTCAATAAATGTCCTTATTTTGTTATAATTATTTTTATCACCATCAATTTAAAAACTATATTGATTTCCCCTTTATTTCCTGTTCATTTTCTTTTCCTATTATAGTTGATAATTTTTCCCTCCCCCCTTAACTACTCTAAACTGAATTAGCAGAATGTATCAAGAATGTTTTGTGACCTGAATAATTTGATTGAAATCTCTTGTTGTTTCCAGGTGAGAGATAATCGTAGCTTAAGGCTATTCCATCTTCATAAACTGCTTTTCTTTACAATAGTTACTCCAATATTTCACTGGAGCCTAGAACTGAGGTCAGCTACTTTTTCTGTAAAGGGCCAGATGTATGCTTTTGGAGTCATAGGGTAAAATTGAGGATATTACATAGATATTAGTATAATAAAAGACAATATTCTGACAATTTTGATGAAATTCAAAATATAACAGTAATAATTTTGTAATACAAGCCTACTAAAAAGAAGAGAAAAGACAGATCAGCTTCTGGATGGTGACTAGATAGGATGCACTTCGGGTTGCTCCCCACAGACACCGAAAAAAAAGTTTTTTAAGTCACCTGTTTTCCTGAGACAAGCACCAAGAAATAACTGGCACTTCAGCTAGAGACAGAACAACTGAAGACTATGGTGGGTGAGGGCCTCCAGCATGGTTTGAGATAACCCGCAGATTCAGATTTGGGACAGAGCTCTGGGGTCTCCGGATGCGCAGTGAGGCAGAGGCTAGGGATTTTGGGACCAGCTGCAGAGGCAGCAAGAGTCGGGCACAGTGGGGCTGAGACGCCGAGCCACGGAGAGCCAACTTGGAAGGGGGTGAAAGGAGTGCCAGTGCACGGGGTGCTGAGCTGGAGCCTGCTCAGTGAAATTGCACTGGGTGCCACCATAACCCGAAATCAGCCCATCAAACCCCTCCCACAACCATTTCATACCAGAGCCTGGGGTCCACTGAGCGGAAATCCCGCCCACTGTACATCTGCCCACCGGAAATCCCGCCCATCAGGTGCCCCAGCCCCTGGAATACAGTGAGAAGGCAGTCCCAAACCTCGCTACCGCTAGCGCCACCGTGTGGGTAGAGGTGAAACTGCAGTCTGATTGCCAATTCTGGGCAAGTCAAACCTACGCAACGCCAAGAAGCCAATAAAAAACCCAGGGGAAAATCTGAATACAGCAGACATATGTAAATTACCTGGAGACAAATTTAGGGTAACAGTAATTAACATACTCATGGGAATCCAGAAATCAGTAAAGGCATTAAACGAGAATGTCAGGAAACAAAGAGAAGAATTAAAACAAGACATCAAACGGGTAAGAGACATAATGACTGAATGAAAGAACTCAGTAGAGGGACTCAACAATAGGATGGATGAAGCTTCCAACAGAATCAGTGATCGGGAAGATAGGACAAAGGAACTCAATCAAGGAAAGCAGCAAAGAGATTAAAAAAAATTCAAAGAACTAAAGACAGCATTCAAGATCTTGTGATAACATCAAAAGGAACAGCATTCACATCATAGGGGTCCCTGAGGATGAGAGAGAAATGGGGGAAGAAACTATATTTGAAGAAGTAATAGATGAGAACTTCCCCAATTTGAAGAATAAGGCAGGCCTCCAGATCCAGGAAGCTCAAAGAGTTCCTAATAAAAGAAACTCAAACAGAAATGCACCTAGACACATTGTTATAAAAATGTCAAAATTATAAGATAAAGAAAGACTATTAAAAGCAGCCAGAGAAAAACGTGTCACATACAGAGGAGCCCCCATAAGACTGTCAGCAGACTTCTCAAATGAAACTCTACAGGCCAGAAGGGAATGAAATAATATATTCAAAGTGCTGAAAGAAAAGGAGTTTCAATCTAGGATACTATATCTGGCAAGATTATCATTCAGAACTGAAGGAAAGATTAAAAAAAAAGCAAACCCTTTTATGAAAAGCAGAAGTTAAAGGAGTTTATCACCACAGAACCAGCTTTGCAAAAAATATCAAAGGATGCTCTATAAAACATAAAGAGACCCCAGAGAAAAACAGTAAGACAGCAAATACACCATAATGGGTGTCGTCTGCCAGCCTTGATCAAATTAAAACCCCCAGCATAGTTTCTTGCTTTCAGTCCTTGTTCATCAGTACAACTCATTTACAACCCGGTGGAAGTGCCCCTTTCTTGCCTGACAGCTTCTGTGTACTTTCCATGAACTAGTCCTGACCCAAGACAACACTGTGACTTTCTTCACCACCAGTGGACAACAGCTACACCTTCTTCAGATGACAAGAATCCCAACCTTAGGAAGAGGTTCCATCTTTTCAACATGTTCCTTCCTTCGATACTCAGTTCTCATTTCCAGGGTACATGTTAGAGTACTCAACCCCTTCATAGTTAGTGCCCCGATGTAATTCACAATTATATGTAAACTTTCCATGTTTTCATTTAAAATATTTTTTTTTAAAAAGAGAAAATGGAGGCAGATTTTGCTCAATTGGAGTTCAAAGTTCATGTTTCCTATCATCCAACTGATCACTGGTCACGAGTTCATATCTGTGAAAACAATTTCTAGCTGGTACAAAAATAGGCTATGGACTGTGATTTGCTGACCCTTGATCTAAACTGCAAGTTATGCTGACCAGTATACATATTTTATAGATTTTCAGTGATAGAAGAATAAAAACAATAGTTACTACAAGGTTGGTTTTTGTCTAACTCTGAAATGGGGTTTAGGACAGGGAGAGAAACCTTTGTCCACACACCGTCTCGTGTATCAGGGCAACCGACACTTTCTAAATCAGTGTCATAGTGGGCTTGCCTAGGTTTAGAGCAGCACTGAAGACCCAAGACTGCCTGAAATAATTTTTTTCCCATATTCAATGCTGTATATTGCATGCTATATTTCATATAGCAAAAGGTTGAAAAATAACTCAAAAGGATCAATGGAGAATGGTTAACTGAACAGTGGTATAAGCATTGTACAATATAGCCCTCTCCCCACCTCCACCTCATGCTTTCTTTTGTTGTTGTAGAAATGCAATTTACATGGCAGAAGATTCCATCTAAAGTGCATTTTTAGGCTTTTTCACAAAGCTGTGCAGCCATCACCACTGTCTAATTTCTGAATATCTTTATTACCCCCCCAAAAAACCCCAGAACTCTTAGTCACCTCTTTTCCCCTCTGTCCAGCCCCTGGAAACTACTAATCTATACTCCATTTCTATGAATTTGCTTATTTGGGGCATTTACTCTAAATGGAATGATACAATAAGTAGTCTTCAGTAACTGGCTTTTATCACTTAGCATAATGTTATCAAGTTTCCACCACGTTGTGACATGTATGAGTATTTTATTCATTCTTTTATTTATTATCGTAAAATATTTATCATTTTAACTATTTGTAAGTGTATGCTTCAGTGGCATTAAGTGTGTTCATTTTGTTCAGTAACCATCCTCACTGTCCATCATCACAAAGTGAAGCTCTGTATCCGTTAAGCAATAACTCTCCATGGCCCCTGTAACAACCATTTTACTTTCTCTATAAATTCGCCTACTCAAGGTATCTCAGCTATGTGTAATCATGCAATATTTGTCATTTTGTGTTCAATTTCTTTCATTTCTATATTTTCAAGGATCATCCATTATCGCATGTATCAGAATGCTTTTTGTCTTTTTAAAGGCAAGGTACAGGCAAGAATGAACAGGCAGGAAGAGAGAGGAGGAAGATGCTTTGCTCATTTTTATTTAGTTGTTCATCTTAGCTACGACCCCCACAACCACCCACCACTCTCCACCCAGGGTCACACAGAGTCCTTGGGATGTATGCAGACTTATCTGAAAGCCACTAGGGAACATATATTGGAATTCCATTCCTTTTTAAAGTTGAAAAATATTCCATCGTATGGATATACCATCACATGACATGTTGACTGCCTGGCTGACCACCAGGAGACACATAGCATTGAGTATCAGCTGTCAGCAAACAGTGTCTTTAGGGTGCCATCTGTGACTGGGAGTTCAGGTGAGAAATTGACAGGAAGAGTCACCACGTGCAAGATAAGAAGCTAAGTATGTCCTGCTGAAGGCAGAGTGTGTGGTGAAAGCACGAGCATTCAAACTGAGCAGACAGGAAGCTGGCCTGATGCCTAGGACTTCTGTGCTCACAGGCTGATCACTAAAGAACTTGACCTGGACCCTCTCTGAGGGCCAGGGCCCCTGTGCCCCCAAAAAGAACAAAACGCAGTCATCAGGCACACATTTGTGGCTCAGCAGCTAAGGCAACTAAGGTGTAGACCATGTAAAGGCAAGGACCTGGGTTCAGGACCTGAGCGGGGGTGAAAAACACCAACCACAACTTAGTCATCAAAGCATCATTCATTTCCCATGCGTCACCTTGACTAGCTTTTTTTTGAAGCATTTTTATTGTATGTAGTTGTCATCTTGATTTTCCCCACCTACCTACCGCCGCAGGATGCAAACCTGCATCCTTGAGATATATGTGGACAAGCGCTCAGCCAAAGGCAGTAGATCAAAGCACAACTCCACCAGGGTGCACCTGGAAGAGATGAATATCATTCAAGGGTGGTGAGAGCAAAGGGAAACGGACCCTCTCGAAATCTGAGGGAAGGAGTCTAAATCAAACTTTTTGGAACATGATTTGTTTAAATACACATGTATCTGTTAAATCATTTGCTTAAACTGAGAATACCAGTTCTAGGAATCTATCTGGCACAGACACACACTGGAGGGTGTCGGGATTTATGCACAAGGGTGCTCAAGGAAGCATTCCTCCCTGCTCCTTCAGTGCTGCCAGCCTCCATCCCTCACCCTGCCCTTCCCAGTCCTCTCACCTGCTCTAGCCAAGCTCTTCACCCAAGTGGGTCAACTGAAACTCAGCCCTGGTCATCCATGAAGACCTGCATCATGACACATACGGGGTCTCCCACCTAAGCAGCCCTCAGCTCAGGGCTTTTGTCCTTCAAGAGACTTCTCTTCCCATAACCTCAATTCCCAGTCTACCTATTTCTCCCAACATGCTTCCCTTGATGAGAGGCGTATTTCTTCAGCCCCACCTCTCCTTCCTCCAGCACCCCACCTGCCTTGAGACCTCTTCCCTCTGGTATCCGTCCTGGTGCTTGCCCCTTTCTAAAGCACCTCTCTGCCCTTCTCAGATCAGCTTCTGAAGTCACCTCCAATCTCTGTCTCCCCATCCTGCCTTTCCTCCTCTCTTCACCTCCTGGCAATCTGGCTTCTAGGTCTGTTTTCATTAGAAACTGCCCAGATAAATTACCATTTCCTCCAAATTACACAATCCAGGGGATCTGTTCTTTATGGCTCTAACTAGAAGCTCCTGGAGGTACCTGGCACTGCTGATGCTGCATACTCTCAGGAAAGTCTCTACTCTCCTGACTTTATGACTGTATTTCTTACTGGTTCTTTTACTTCTCTAAGGCTATCTTGTGCCTCCTCCTCAAATTCATCTTCCTCTTGTCCCCTTCAAATGCTGGCATTGGGGGCAACAACGGTGATTATGTCCATTTTTATTCCCCTCAAAAGCCTTTCATACTTCCTTCTGCCTGGATCACTTTAACTTTCCCTCCAGGTCACTCTTGTTCATCCTTTAAATCCCCCCTTGTCCCTTCTGGAAACTTTACTGAATCTCTAGGCTGCTCTAAGTATATCCCACATATTTCCTAGCATTTTTTTTAAAGAAAGGTGCAGGCAGAAAGGAAGGCAAGTAAACAGGCAGGCAGGAAGAGAGGAGGAAGAAGTGTTTTTTTAAAAAAATTTAGTTGTTTGCCCTGTTTGTTTCCCCCACCAGACCCGGGACTCAAACCCAGCAGTACCCAGCCGACCTTGCTCATTCAGAGATAATTAACCTAACTACTGCTCCACCAGGGCACACCACTAACACTTAGAATAAAATCACATTAAAATGCTTTGTTTTACTATATGCCACCCTACCTCAATAATTGCCTGCTCCTCCAGGACAGTGATCTTTATTCTATTGAATTGTATGCCAGCTCTTCACATGGCACCTGATACATTTAGGTGCTCAGTAAATATATAGTGATTTCAGCTATGGGACTGAACACTGATGAGAAGTAAGATATGACAGGAGAGAAAGATTCGGGATTTACTTCCAGATTCCTAGAGAATTGGAAGCCAAGATGGAAATATACATTAGAGACAAATCACAAAAGACCTCAACTGCCAGCCTAAAGAAGCAGGACTTCTTTCAATAAAGGAGTCATTTGAACCTAGAACTGCATGGATGCACTCAATTCCTGGGGGAAAAAAATGGGAAAAATACAGTACAAAAATCCAACAGTGCAAAAATCCATTATGTAAAGTAAGAAGCCCTATTTGATATTGGAATCACCGACTGTTTTTGTTTGAAGTCAACAAAGGCAAGACTAATCAAAGTTGTTAGAATTCAGGGTGCTGCAACCCTGTGGGCGTCTTCTGCGGAGCTGGTGGTGTTCTATGCCTTGATCGGGGTGAGCTGCCATTAAACTACATACTTATGTGTACTTTTTTCTCTATGTTTACTGCAAAAATTTGATGTAGAGAGAAATCCAGGTAGTAGATTTCTCTTCAACAGCCTGGGTATTCTTGTTTTAAATAACACAGTCCATTCCCAGAAAAAAGTGAGGATAAAGCCTACCCCTGTTCAGAGCGTGCCCTGGAGCATGTTAGACCAAAATGGGTGAGCAAATCCCAGTTATTGTTTCCGGGAATGTGCACTTTAGAAAACAGTGACATCTGTCTATACTGCAGGATGCAAATGCTTGATTTTGAATATCCCTTTGTTCCTAGAACAAATGTGTCTTACAACTCTAGAACCATGAAGAACAGGCACGCTGTCCCTGCCCTGACTTTGCCTTGCTGGATGACCTTAAGGAAATTACTTAACCAACCTACAGGTCTCCTCATATGCAAACTGAGATAACTCTCTCTAACCCATCTGCCACCTAGGTTGATATGAGAGTTAAAGGATAAAAATTACTGTGAACCTGTTTTCTGCAAATGTTTTTGATAACCCTTCACAAATAAATGCAAGGTATAAAATTCCTAATCTAGCTGTATGAGTTCAAAGTTAATATGAGCCGTAATGTCACACACTCAGTCCTCCCTTGTTTGTACTCCATCTATAGCAAATTTATTCCTCTTTATTTTTGATAAGGTCTCCAGTTATGTAAGTCACTTGGAGTTCATATCCTTTGTGCCCAGATTGTTGGCTGCACCAATACTCATCTGATATGTTACCAGTTATTGGTCACATGCTAGCTGGCAAGCACTGGGTTAGACACCACTGACAAAATGACAGATAAGGAGCTCACCTCACCTACCCCCTATGAGCCTGCATCTTGGTGAAGCATGGGAAGATGGATGAGAAATCATTATACCAGTGTCTGTTGGGCAACTGGAACTTAGTGGGCTTCTGCTGTAAGACCTGAGATGCCAGCCAGCAAATAAAAGCATCACTGTTCGTGATAAGTGTTGGAAAGGAATAACAAAAAGGGATGACTGTGATCCAGGTTGGGGGTGAACTTAGGTGAGGTAGTGTGGAGGGACTAAAGTGGGGATTTTGTTGCTAAGACTCACAGAAGCAGGCTATGTAAAGAGCTGGGAAAAGACTATTCCAAAAAGAGAGGGGAGAGGAGCAAATACAAAGGTCCTGAGGCAGAAGAGAACGGATCGTGTTTAAGAAATTGAAAGGTGGTTGATATCATTGGGATGTGGAAAGTAGGAAGAATGAGATGAAATGAGAGTGAACAGAGGTCATAAGGGAATCAGATGGAATGGGACTTCTAAGTATGACAGGAAGTCGGTAGAAGACTAGTCTGCAGCTATTCAGAGAATGGATTGGAGAGGCCAGGCATAAAGCAAATAGAACTATTCCTACCGCTACATGAAGACCACCATTTACTCACTCTTTTTGCTACTGATGGACATTTTTTAATATGTTATGCTATGAAGATTTTTTTTTTTTTTTTTTGAAAGAAAGGTGCAGGCAGCAATGAAGGCAAGTAGGCAGGCAGGCAGGAATGGAGAAGAGGAAGAAACATTTTATTTAATTTAGTTGTTTGTCTTGGTTCTCCCAGGGTCCAGGTCTTGAACCAGGAACCTTGGGATATATGTGGACTACGCCCAGTGGGCTAAACCCCCAGGGCATGCCAGTTATAGACATTCTTAGACAAAACTTGTGTAAAATAATTGCATTTAATTTTCATGTGGTTTTAAGAACAGTCTCAGATAAGCACCAAAAGAGTGTTGTTAAAACTCAAAGTGCGGCAGACGCCATTATCCAACTTTGCCAACATCTTGCCTAAGTCCTGCTTGTTTGTGGCCTGTAGGGTACTGCAGCCCTAGGGTGTTAGTCGGTCCCGTCCCGAACATTCCAGTTCTGCTCTGCCAGGATGTATAAGGCTGATTGGATATGTCCATGTAATACAAGAAAATGCAAACTGAGCAGCCAGAGGAAATGTTCCCCCAACATCAAAACCACTGGTGAATTTGTCAAGGGCCCTGAAGAAGATACAGAAGAGGCGTAAGAGATCTAGGAACTCTGATGGGATGGCTCCACGTATCTCGGCTGAGTCCCAAGTTCCCTCCGCAGTGAAAACAACCACACCATCATAGCGGTCTCCAGGTCTTCCTCTTCAGCCATAGGCCCTTGGATCTCCTCCTCTAGGTGGTGGTGGCGGTGGTGGTAGAGGAAGATTCCAAGTTCTGCTCCCACCCCAGCCACCTTGTCCAGGAGGAGAAGGAGGTGGTCCTCGTCACATCGTCATAATCTCTTCTAGACGAAGGCATAGGTCAGACACCCTGACCAGGATGCATTCTGTCAAAGCCACCTCTTTCCCTCCCGGGCAATCCCATGGGACATCCACAATGCTCATCAAACATCCTGAAACCACCGTAATCATGGGTGTCATCAGAAACACTGGCATCACAAGGCTGTGCATGACCTTTGATGGGAGACTCTGATTTAATATTGAGGATGATCTTTATGCATTCTATAATCCTACCTGTTTCCACCAATAAGGATGACTCGGTCAGTGGCATGAGGACAGCATTCTTAGACAAGCTTGATTGTTGTCTGAGTGTTCTTGTGAAGTTCTTCGAAGTTAGCACCCTTGACCTCAGTAATTCCTCCTGCCAGGCTCTGACGCATCAACAGCCTCAATTCACCAGGTTGCTTCCTTTACAGTGTTGATAATTTCAGCATCCCTCAGCATCCCACAGCATCCGGTTTGAGCAGGAGCTGGTTGGTTGCCGTGGGTGATGGCAGCTGCAAGCCCTCTTTCAGGGTAGGGACGATGGCTTCAGAATTTCTCCAATTGTTTCAGTATCAACACAGATACTCAATATGTGCTCCAGGCCACTGCTTTCTGGGACTGAAACTCTGGTTTGCAGTCTGTATGAAGAGTTTTAATATTTTTGCCTCCTTTTCCAGTCACAACTCCAGTACTCTTGCTCTGAAGCAGCATGCCCCTGGGTTCCAGTTCAGGTCTGGCAGGAAACAACCAGTGTGAAACTAAATAACGTAAGTAAAAAATGCTTCTTCCTCCTCTCTCTTTCTGCCTGCCTACCTACTTGCTTCATTCCTTCCTGCATGTTTCCTTCATAAAAAAGAAAAAGAAAAATTCACCCCCATCCCATGTAATTATTGTGAACACCTTGCTTCACCGTCGCTGTTGTGATTTTTGGTGGTGGGACAGGAAGGAAAAGTAACAATAGTTCACATGTCCTGACCTCCACTCAGAAGAGTGTGCAAAATGTCATGTTCTTTTGTAAGAAACATTTTATAATTTCTAAGATAAATTTAGTGAACCTATTTTTTTTGGTGGTCGTATTTCTTAAGATGGTCATTTTTCAAAAGGTTGAATTCCACAACCCACCCCCAAACTAACCACGAGGGTTGATTTTCAGCTTCTCTACTAGATATAAATTCATCTTTCTAGACACAGGGAAAAATATCTTGGCAGATTCAGTCCTGGGAATTTCTTAATGATTTGAAAGGTCCTTTTCTTGGGAAGAAATTCCATCAAACATACTCATGTTTAAAAGAAGCTGGGAGTTTCTGTTTGTTTGTTTTTGCAAATGCTTGCCCCTACTTGGGCATTGCTCTCTATGTTAGTGATTGTGAAGACCCAAGGTGTGGGGAGCAATACTGCAAATTGAGTTGTGATATAAAGTATATACCCAGAAGCCTATGGCAGCAAATTTTCATTAAACAGATTATTGCTTATTTATGGAAGTGACTGATGCTAAATAAATTCAGAGTTTTTTCTTTTAAAAAAAAAAAAATTCTGATTATTTTTACTAGATAATTTCTCACTTATAGAAAACTATCAACCTGCTAGTGTCTATTAAATTTTGTGAAATACATAATAGGCTCTTGTTTACCCATTGTATGTAAATTGAAAGGAAAAGTTGTACCATTTCTCTGTTTTATGTTGAGTTATATAGGAAATGTTTGTGAACAATTCAAAAAAAGATGAAAAAACTTCCTGTGGATGTTTTGTGTAGTATTTTGGCATTTGTATCAATAGTTAAAAGTTCACTTACAAATAAATAAAACTCCATCAATGTTGAAACAAACAAACAAACAAAAACTCAAGGTGTGTCCAGTGGAGTAGTGGTTGGGTGGATCCTTTCTGAAAGAGCACAGGCCACATTCCCCTGGGTTCCAGTCCCAGGTTGGGGGTGGGAGGGAGTTGCTGGTGAGGAGAGCAGCTAGTGTGAACAGATAAATAAGACAGAATGAAATGTTTTCTTGCTCCTCTCCCTGCCTGCCTGCCTGTCTACTCACGTTCATTCCTGCCTGCACCCTTCCTTTAATAAAACAACCAGACAAAAAATTCCAGGAGCTGGAAAGAGCACAGCAGTAGGAATCTTCCCAACTACAGTTAGCATTTATATTCAGGACACACACTAAAAAATTATTTATCTCAAATTCACATTTAACTGGGCCGGTTGTATTTTTACTTGCTAAATCTGGTAGCTCTATCAGATCTGACCTTATTTTGATACATGGTAGATTTTTATATATACTGTATTTATTTGATTCTAAGCCATGCTTTTTAGCCATTTTAACAGCCCTGAAAAATGGGTGCAGTTTATATATGACGGTGGCTAAGTTTTACCTGAAAAGATAGTTGCTAAGTACAATAGATCCCTAATTAAATTCTTAAAATTCTGTTAATTTTGTTAATCCCTTATTATGTTTCTAAGATTTTTTTCATAAGTTAATTCTTTACTCCTTGTTACTTCTCATTTTTTATTTTTTTAACTTTATAAATAAATCCTATGCTTTTTTATTTTAATTTTTTCATGAAAGCCTCTTGAGAAATTGGGGTACAGCTTAGAAGAGATGACATCTTAGAATCGAAGAAATATGGTATATATGTATTTATACACACATATACGTATATTTTTTAAGTGAGGTCAAATTGATTTATGACACCATACAAATCTGAGGAGTACAAATTCACTCTTCATCAAATATATGCTCACACACCACTCCCACTATGAATAGTCCTCCACCACGGTTCACTGGAACAGCTCTGCCCTTTGATCCCAACCTCCAGCCCTGTCCCCTCTGGTAACCACAGTTCTGTTATCAAAGTCTATGGATTTGTTACGATTTATTCCGCCTGTTGGTTTGCTTTGATTCTTTATCGTCCACCTCTGAGTGAGATCATCTGGGACTTGTCTTTCTCCTCCTGACATTTCACTGGCATAATC
The DNA here is from genome assembly GCA_004363575.1 of Solenodon paradoxus. Lineage (NCBI taxonomy): Eukaryota > Metazoa > Chordata > Mammalia > Eulipotyphla > Solenodontidae > Solenodon > Solenodon paradoxus. Next base: position 286,038 of record RJWH01000873.1, on the reverse strand, counting down.
CCTTCTAGTTCCATTCATGCGGCCACAAGTTATAATATTTCATCTTTTTTCCAGCAGAGTAATATTCCGTTGTGTATACAGCCTACAGATTTTTTTTTTTTTGGTTGTTTTCAGTGATATCATGGAAGGATTTATTATTGTAGAGGCATTGAGTTGGACCGAAAAGTATTATTACATCTATTCTCAGGGACTAGCTATCTCAATCGGATTTACTTTAGTTTTCATAGTAAACCAATTCTTTTTTCAGTTCACTGTAGCATCATAACATAAAAATATGAAAAGCTTCACAAATTTGCATATCCTCCTTGCACAGGGACAATGTTATTGGTCCAATTTTATAGTGTTGCTGTGAAAGAGAGCACAAAACCACATATTTTTTAAAGAAAAGTTACAGGCAGGAATGAAAGCTAGCAGAGGCAGGCAGGGAGGAAGAGAGGGAGGAAGAGGTGCTTTAGTTATTTTATTTAATTGTTCATCTGGGTTGTTTCCCCCCGCCTTGGGTCTTCAAACGGGGTCCTTGGGATGTATGTGGACTACACCCAGTATACTAAACGACTAGGCCACTGGGGCACAACGATAGCACATTTTCTTTATCCAGTCATCTCTCCATGGCACTTAGGCTGCTTCCATGTCTTAACTATTGTGAATCGTGCTGCAGTGAACATAGGGGTGAGCATATTTTTTCTAATTAATGTTTTAACATTCTTCAAAGAAACACCTCAGAAGTGGAATTGTTGAATCATATAGTAGCTCTATTTTTAGCATTTGAGCAGGCTCTAATTATATTTAGTTGTTCATCTTGATTGTACTCCCCAACCCCAGGAAATGAACCCAGCTTCTTGGGATATACATCTATATATATTCTGAAGAGGTGTGTTTTATGTATTTCTTTTCTGTTCTAGGTTTCTTTTTCAAAGAGGAAGGAGGTGGGTGGGAATGATAGCAGGCACAAAGGAAAAGAGAGGAGGAAGAAGCATCTCTATTTATTTGTTCATTATCAGTTGTCTCTCCCCAGGCCCAGGTCGCATACCCCGGCCCCTGGGATTTACGAGGTCTATGCCCCCAGCTACTGATTCAGCACCTGAGTTACCAAGGTGCACCTGTTCTGGTTTTCTCTGGAAAATATTGACAGCTGCCTAATGTCTAATTGTGAAATGGGTCGCTCCCTTTCCAGTATGTAGAGGCACCTGCCTTCTGGGGTCACCTCATCAGTGTTCTGCAAACACTTGTCCGGGCAAGTGGTCAGCCTCTCGGGACAGCCTCTGCCAGAACAACCCTACGTCACCGCTTTTCGCAATCTGTTCCCAAGCTGCTGACTACCCTCTTTGCCCGCATGTTCTCTCAACTTAATTTCTTTTTCTTTTCTTTTCTTTAAAGGAAAGGTATAGGCAGGCAAGCAAGCTGACAGGCAGGGAGAAAGAGGAAGAAGAAGCATCTTATTTTATTTCCATTTTACTTGTTGACACTGGTTGTAATCCACCCAGGTCTGGGACCTGACCCCAGGTGCATATGGCCTACACCCTTCAGAGATGATTGACCTAACCACTGCTCCACCAGGGTGCGTCTCTCCTTAATGTCTTTAAACCAGAAAGTATATGTGGAAACTCAACTTATCAGCTTACTCATGGATAAAAATAGAGGGCAAATTAAATAAGATTTTCTCTTAAATACACATTTGATGTGCTATAGATCATTAAAAGACAGCATTTTTTAATCTTTAATTTTTATCACGACAAATGCTGGTCATAAGACAGTATAAATCAAAACAAAACGACATGTTTTCTCTCTCAAATCAACACTTTCTGAAACACAGCACTCAGTATGAAGTGAAGATGTGAAGAAATGGAAGGTCTCCCAGTCTCTTGGTTGGAGTGTTAAGTTGGTACAATTTCTGGAAAACTTAGTAAGAGACTTTAAAAAATGCTTACTTTTTATTTTAATTTTATTTTTTTGGCAATTTCCTAGTTTTAGGAACACATGTAGTATGTACATAAGCAGTCGATTCATTTTCTCTCTGCACAGGCTGGCATAGGGATTGGATGATTCTGGTAGCCACTGGGCTGCCGTTCGCCCAGTGGTTTTGTGGTTCTTGGGGGAGATGCTGAGCCATCGCAGCACAGTCGGATCTGTTGCACATCAGCAACACTTCCAGCGCCTGGATATTGTGGGTCAGGAACTTCTCGGGGCCACTGCGTAGAATGTGCTTTATTTCCTTCTTGCTCCCATAATCAATGGTGGGCATCAAGATCTGGTCCTTGAATCTTCTGTGCACCGTGTTGAGCATGAGTCTGGGTTTCTGCAGGTTACTGTTAGTTTTGCCTTATCTGTCTAACTGGCACCAGATGAACTTCTTGGTCCTCTTTTTGACAATCTCGGGTTCCACAAGAGGGTTCTCATGATGCCGAGTAGGAGATGATTGCCACCTCTGCAGGTAGTGCCGAGAAAAAGCTATAGTGCTCATTTTTAACCTTATAAGTCTAGCAGAGGTTGACCCTAGAGAAATCATTATAGACACGTGCAGTGATTTAGGAACATGGATGTCTATCGTAGCAAATAATCACAAAAATTAGAAATCTCTTAAAGTCCAATTCAGCACAAGTGCTATGCAACTATTTTATTTGGTGATGTAGAAAGATATCAAATGACATGGACAATGTTCATGAGATCTAAATCAAAAGTAGATTAAAAATATACAAATTAGATTGCCCTTGAACGAAAATAATCTCGAGTCCTACTTAGGTTTAAGGAATAATGAATATAAGAAAGGAAGGAAAAGGATACGTTCTGCCAACAAGAAGCCCAGGGATGAGGACAGGTTTGGGTTAGATTACTAGCTTGATGACAACTTCAAAGATCCAAGTTCTTTTCATCTTTCCACCTTTCCATTCCATCTCATTGACGTAACAGCACAACGCCCCTCATGGTTGTAAGATAGTTCCATGGTTCTAGATGTGTCATGCATTCACAGTAATGCCAGACTGACCAGGCCGATTTAGTCATGATGAATTTAACTTTTGTTTTTCTGGAAAGCTTTTTATTGCTCCTTCAGTTCTAACTGATAACCTAGCAGGGTGGAGTATTCTTGATTGAAAGTCTTTTTCTTTCAGCAATTTGAAAATATGGTGTCATTCCTTTCTGGCCTATAAAGTTTCTGCTGAGAAATCTATAATCTTATGGGGGATTACCTTGCAAGTGACTAGTTTTACTCTATCTGCTTTTAAGTTTCTGTCTTTATCTTGAATTGCAGTCATTTTAATTGCAATGTATCTGGGTGTGTCCATTTGGGTTTATTTTGGAACTCTCTGAGTTTTCTGAATTTGGGTGTCTGTCTCCTTCCCCAGGTTAAGGAAGTTTTCAACTATTATTTCTTCTATTAAGGTCTCTTACCATTTTTTTTTTCTCTCTTCTCCTCTGAAATACCTATGTTGTTTCTTTTAATGTTATCCCATAAGTCTCTTACACTATTTTCATTTCTTCTAATTTGTCCTTCGCATGGGTCTGCTTGGGTGCTTTTATTTCCTTATGTTATAACTCACTTATTTGATTGAAAGTTTCTTTCAATCTATTGTTGGGCCCTTCTATTGTGTTTTCTAGTTCAGATATTGTGTTTTTAGCTCTATGAATACTATTTGCATATTTCTCATATTTTCTCTGTCTTTGTTGTAGATCTTATTTTATTCATCTACTGTTTTATTAATTTCAGTGAGACTCATCAAGATCGTTGCTTTGAAATCTTCTTCAGGTAGTTTACTTCATTCTGTTGCAGTAGCATTTATCCTCTTGGGTTTTGTTTCGATCTATCATTTGGAGGAAATTTCTGTCCTTTTTTTGGTGTACCCTGTATTTCTTTCTATGGATTAGGCTAAAAGACTTTTTTTCCTTATCTTGCTATAACAGTCTAGGTTAGGATTTCAGGTTGCAGAGTAAAGGCCTGAGACAGGACCTCCAGCTGCCAGGGCCCGGGGGCTTTGGGGTACAGGCAAGCAGGTGGGTCAGCAGCAGCCCCAGACGGGAGGTACAGCTGTTTTCCAGGCTGCTGGAGTCTCTGAGAGCTGCCTCAGCATAGTTAGAAGGTCGACAAACCTTGCTCTACAAGAAAGCACTCAGCTGCCTGTGCTGGGGTTACAGTTTCTGGTTGCCTGCTGATGCTATCCTAGGCAATTGCTACCCTGCTAGCAATGAGAAGCAGGAGAACAAATTGTTCCATGGTCACAAGCATTGCTGATGGTAGAGTAGCAGCAATCTTGCCCTCTAACTCTATTTCAATGTGCCATTCGGTATTACTACCTTAACTCCAATATGATGTCTGCCAGTACGCGTGCCACACAGACAAGAGAGAATCTAGGGGGACACCCAGCAATGCCTCTGTTCACCAGAAGGTCTTCCCTCTTTTCTATTTCTCTCAGTGAGATTTTTGGTTCAACAAATAAAAGTCCCTCAGTTAGGTCTATTTACACTTCAACTGTTGGCTCCCCCCTGCTCTGTGTTCTGAGATCACTGCTTCCCAAATCCTGTTCTCCAAAGAAAAACCCCTTTGTTTTCTACCACAGGATATATGTGCTCCCTTCTAGGGTGCAGTTCCTAGGTGATGGGGCCCCTGATGTGCAGTAAACCCTTCAAGCCCCGGGAAGAGGTTCTGTATCACCAGTGTCTCTCCTGGGCAGTGATGCTGGTAATGTTAGGCAACAGGTAGCCATGAGCAGTGAGTCAGGAAGGAATGAGAAGAGGAGAGAAGAGGACACACAGGTACAGGCTGATAAGGCCATAGACATTGGAACAGACAGGACTGGTAAGAAAAGAGACATATTGAAGTCACAAACTGCAGAAAGTGGGCTCCACCAACCAGTTTAAAGGACAGGGGACCCACCAATCAGTGATCTTAGAAAATAGGAACCAGAACCAAGCCTTACAGACTGCCCTACCCAGCACCAGGCATGCAAAGGAGGCACAAAACAAGCTAGGTTCCCTCTGGTTCATGATAGTAAAGTTAGCCTTGCAATTTTGACACACACCCCCTTTGTGGACAATCAGGGAGAATTGTGGGTACAGCATAAGTACAAAAACTCTCAGTCAAGTTGCTGGAGCTCTCCAACTCTTTCCAGGAAATACCTGCTTCCAAATGCTTCCAGGTGGAGCCAAGGGCAGGGAATTCAGCCAATGTTCCATAAAGGTTCAGACACTTTGAAGGTCAGTGTGGCCTCCTTTGGGAATGACTTGCCCTCTGCCCTTCAGTGTGTAGTCACACTTTGCTCACCTTTCCACCCTTACTTTCACTTTACCACTTTGCCAATAAAACTTCTATTTGCTTTACCTCTCATGAGTTCTTGTGAAATTGAGATGTGCCATGAATGTCTTGGGGTAAATTTTCTCCAACAACACAAGAACCCCTGAAGGTGAGAAGTCCCCTGGTGTCAGTAAGACCATGTCTCATTTTCTCCTGTGCTTTTCAGTGTTTTCTATCACCTTTTCCTTGTGGAGATACTGGTCCCCCAGACCTCAGTTCTTCAAAGGTCAGAGTTTATATGACTAGATGCAATTTTGTTGTGTCTGTGGAGAGGCTGTGAGCTCATGCTTTTGCTCGTCTGTCATCTGGGGTGTCTCTCTACATGGCTATTATATTTTAGGTATTGAATTCACACCCCAGTTTATGTGCAGTTCACACCATACCTGCTACCAGAGTTCTGGTGCCCTTTGCTATTACCTTGTCTGCTTCCCTTCCCACTTTTACCCTACTGGTAGTCAAAGTCTTGCGTCCTGCAAGTTTTGTTGAAAGTAGTCTGTTTGCATTGTTTCTTTATATTCCACATATGAGTGAAACCCCCCTATACTTCTCTTTTCCTTTCTGCATATCTTGCTGAGTGCAATCACTTCCAGTTCCATCCAAGTTGTTGCAAAAGACACAATTTCATTTAAATATGCCACTAACACTTTCAGATTTTTGTTCCTGTGCAAGGAAGCTGGACTCTGTCTTGGACACCAGGCACACGGAACCACATAGTTCTGCTGATACTTTCCTGTGTTCGACCACCACGTAAAAACAGTAGGTCTCACATTACAAACTGCTCACAATTGACCTGTATGTGTGTCATAGGCAGATTTGGTGCTTTCCCAGCCTTCTTGGTAAAAAGATAAGGAAATCTATCACTAAGGGATCGGAACAGCCGAATCTTGTCTGAGGCTGTGTTGTAGGACAGCCTATGACATGTGTCATAGGATCATCCTGTATGGCATCCTAAATGCCCTTATGCCAGCTCACAAGACTGCATCTGAAAGCTCCTGGTTCCTGCAACTTCTCATGTGGAAGCCAATTATCAACAGTGATTTTAAATTATAATAAACAGCAAGCGCGTCAACATGGTGAAGGGGAAAAAAAGTTCTTTTTATATTCCGGATAATCTAGATATTGCATTATTTATCAGATCTACACATTGCAAGAACTGACCCAAGGCAAAATTGTGAAACTGAAGTGCAAGTTAATGTTTACATGTATCTACTAGGGGCCAGTTGCTCTTTGTACCATATTTCCCTCACCCTTACATTCAGGAAGGGCAATTTTTCTCTCTTTTACCCTCAAGTGTACCAGAGCCCAGAGAAGTTCAGTAACTTAGTTAATGCTGCAAAGAATTTAAGAGGAAGTACTGGAATTTGAAGAAATCTGTCTTCTTCTTCTTCTTTTTTTTTTTTTAAAGGAAAGGAACAGGCAGGAATGAAGGTCAGTAGACAGGAAGCACTTTTTATTTTAGTTTTAGTTGGTTGTTCACACTGGTTGCTTTTCCCTGGACCTGGGATTTGAACCCAGGGGTATGTGGCCTGTGTTCCTTTGGAGGCGATTGACCTAACTATTACTCCACCAGGGCACACCAAGAACTCTGTCTTCTGGAGGGAGAGGGGACTCTTAGATTGGTGTCTCTCACATCCCTACTCTTAACAGACTCATTTCTCCTAACCCTCACTTGGTTTCTCTGATTTCCCAATGTTCTGGTTAATTTCCTCTGGGGAGCCTATCCAGTTGCCCACCCTACCAGCCAGTTTGGGGGGCCTTTCCAAACCACTCCTCACAGCATTTTCTTGTCTGTCATCCACACTGGACTCTGGGATCTGTGAGGCTGGGGGAGCACATCGGTCTTGTTCATTTTTGTATCCCTGTAACAGGTGCTCCTAGTTTAGTGGATGACTACGAGTTTATTGAAAGAGGAAAGCGACATTTCTCTTAAGGTAGAGTGTTAGACACTGTGATGGGGGTGGCAGAGCTGTTTTTGAGCAGAGGCGTCTGACCAAGAAACAAGATCGGAAGTAACCCGCTAACATGTCTTTCATGCTTCTATATTCCTGTCCATTGTCCCCTGAACATAGGCCCCAGTTTTGGCTTCTGACCCATTCCCAGTGACTCCACAATACACCAGGGGGGCCTGGTCTCTGTCCATGTCTGCTCCCTTCAGAAACCGAGAGACTAGGTGCCTGCCTGCCTTGAGTCCACATTCTGAATTCCACAGTTGTCAGCACTTACAGGGGCAGTTTTCTTTTTAGCTCTCAATTTTGGGTTTTCTTTTGTGTTTAATCCCCTACATTTTTATTTTGAAAGCTTCAATCTGCAGGAAAGAATAAATGCTCATAAATTCTTCGCCTAGATTCTCCAGTTCTCTCCATTCTTTCTCTCATGCTCTTTCTCCCACTGGACCATTTGGGAGTCCTCGTAGGCAATCTGACATTTCACGTCTAAATAGTTCACTTTAAATCCTCTAAGAAAAAGGACACCGTCCTACATAACCACAATATCAAATCTGAGTTGTTGTTTGTTTGTTTTTTAAAGAAAGTTGCGTTAGGAATGAAGACCAGCAGAGGCAGGCAGACAGGAAGAGAGAAGAGGAAGACACACTTTTATTAATTTTATTTAGTTGTTTATCTTGGCTGTCCCCACCGGCCCCAGAATGTGAACCCAGGACCTCAGGGCATATATAAACTGCACGCAGCCCCTACTCCACCAGGGCCTGGTACCTGTGGGAAATTTACCTTTGTTACAGCACTGCTCTCTAATGTCCATTCTACAGTCATGATCTCAATAATGTTCTCGGCATATATTTTTTTCTTCTGATCCTGTATGCAGTCAAAGATCACATTTTGCAATACTTGCCTAGTGTCTTTGAATCTATTTTCACCTGAGGCGTTTCTTCGCCTCTGTTACCAAACAAGGACTCACTATCCAATGCATGTAAAAACCACTACTATGGCCCTGGATTTTAAGAAGAGTAAGTTGCGTTGTGAAATCAACTGGCAATGAGACTGGAAGCAAAGTTCTCAAATCCGTCCCCTCGATTTTCAATCTGGAGAGAATTTATGGGGTCAGAGGACACAGGAAATAGAGAGAATGTAAAGAGAGTGGATGTAGTGGATTTTGATTTGGCAATTCCATCTCCCCCCATCCCCGACTTCCTTCCTCAGGTTCCTGATCTCCAGCCCAGATCCCTGGACTTTATCTGACTTGCACTTAGCCACTGAGCCACGGGAGTGCGACTGCTTGATCACTTCTTGGTGGGTGTGTTATGGTCCTCCCTGCTGGGCACCAGAACTGCCTCGTCTTTGAACTCCGCCACACGGACACAGGCCTTTGAATAAGTTTGGCAATGGAACGTGCTCATCTTTTTGTTTCTCCTGGTGGGAGACTTGTTCCAAGGTTACTCGAATGTCAAGGTTCTGCCATCAGGTCATGGGTCCTAAAACATAACTTGAGAAGAAATGCTAGTACTCAGATCCTGTTTACACCAGTTTGGGGAGGTTCTGATCCACGGTTCTATAGGAAGCAAGTGAAAGCACAGAAGCACTACCGGTTTCTATTAGTTCCTTTCTTTTCTGGAACGAGCACTGTTATCTAGAAGCAAGTGGACTCACCAGGTCACATTAAAGCGAAAGCAGTGGTGATCTGCCTAGCTTTACCTCTTTGTAGATGTGATTGAATAGTTCAGATCACATTTTTTGTGGATTGTCCCTTAATTTGGGTTTGCTGAAGTTTCCTTTTGTTTAGATTTTAGGTTTGGGTTAAACATTTTTGGTAAGAATCGCAAAGGTGATGTTATACCCAGTGTTCCATATTATTGTTGCTGCATTATTCATGATGCACTATTTTTTTATGACAAAATATACCATTTTGTTTATCCACTCATTGGTCAATGAACACTGTGACCTTGTGATTCATTTTATTTGTTTATTTTAGATGATGAGTGTAAACAGGAATGAAGGCAAGTAGGTAGGCAAGAGAGGAGGAAGCATTTTTATTTATTTTATTTAGTTGTCCATTTTAGTTGCTTTCCATGGCCCGGCATGTGAATCTGGAACCCTGGGATGTACATGGACTGCACTTGGCTAGAGGTGACAGACCACACCACTACCATACCAGGGAATGCAGATGTTGCAATTTATAAGAAATATATATTTTGGTCCTGTTCCCCTCTGCAATATGGCCCACGCTTATCTTATCTCTTAAAAGGTATACTGTATTCAATAAATCTCACTTGCTTTTGCTTAAAAAAATATATCTATATATGTATGTATGTAAGTATATGTATATAGCATATAGATTTTTTGGATCATTTAGTTCACTCAAGTATATTTCTCATACGTATTTGGTCATCATTCATAGTTTCTGGCTCACGGTTCCCAAAAGTCTTGGAATTTCCTAGGTATTGAGAGTGATAAAGATGTCTTGTTAGGTGAGTAAGGTTAACTTTTGAAAGCACCTGAGGATAGAGGCTGCTCGCCAGGGAAACAAATACAGTGCTTAGAAGATTGGAACGTGCAGTTCTACCCTCTGACTATCTGGGAGGGGAGAGGGGCTGGAGATAGAATTCAGTTGTCAATGGTCAATGATTTAATCATTCATGACTACATAGTACGCATGGGGGGTTGACAGAAACAAAAAGAGGAAGGCTTTTGGAGAGCTTCTGGGTTGGTGAACATGTGATGATTTGGGGAGAGTGGCACACCTGGAGAGAGCATATACATCCTACATTATCTTTTGTTTTATAATTTTTTTTTAAGATAAGGTACAGGCAGGAATAAAGGCAAGCAGACAGGCAGGAAGAGAGAGGAGGAAGAAGCACTTTATTTTATTTAGTTGTTCATCTCGATTGCTTCCTCCCAGCCTGGGGCCATACACTGGAATCCTTGGGATGTATATGAACTGCACAAAGGTGACTGAACAAACCACTACTCCAGCGGGTACACCTACAATCTATTTTATTTCAGGGACATTGCACCATGACATTGTATGTTTCAGGTGTGCATCACTGTAAAGCTGCATCTATATATTGTATATTAAGTTCACCATCAACAGGCCAGTTCTTCCTTCATCATTTAATTAATGCTCTTCCTCATGTTTTTTGAAGGCAACAATTACCCCTGTCCACAGATGGGGAAAGAGCCTGGCACTGGAGTAAGACAGCCTACAAGTCATTTATTCCTACGACAGGACTGGCCTTCTTTTCCTGGACACCTGCTTGTTTTCCCCTCACCTTTCTACTTTATGATTCCCCCAGGCACACCTCCAGTCCCAAATCTGGGAGGCAGCCTTCACCTTTCCCTCATTCTCTTGCCCCATACTCTGCATGTGTCCAGATCTACAAAAGGCCACCCGCTGCAGAGTTTTCGCTTTCAGTAATTCAGTTCACTCCTGCTCCCACAGGGGCCAAGTCCTGGATTCCTCCCCAGCACCTCCCACGCCCCCAACTTGCATTCTTGTCCCAGGACACAGTCACACCCTTTCCTTCTATCACTCGGGCTCCAGATTCTGAGATTTCTTTCTTTTTGTATTTTTGTTTTAAGGAAAGGTGCAGGCAGAAAGGAAGGCAAGTTGGCAGGCAGGCAAAAAGAGAGAGAAAGAGGAAGCATTTTAATTTATTTTTTAATTTAGTTGTTCATCTTGTTGCCTACCCTTTCTCACCAGAGGAGGAAAGACCCTAGTCCTTGGGATGTTTGTGGTTTGTGCAGCAGATTTAACCGCTAACCTACCAGGACATTGTAGATTTCAAGATTTTTTCCCCCTTTTTGTTTCTTTCTTCCTTTTCTAAAGAAAAAGTGCAGGCAGAATTGAAGGTGAGTAGGAAGCCTCGTAGTAAGAGAGAGGAGATATAAATGTTTATTTTACTCATCTTGCTTGTTCTTCCTGGCCCCTTGGGATGTACATGGACTGCAGTCCTTCAGAGGTGACTGACTTAACTGCTACTGCACAAGAACACAGCAGATTCCAATATTTCTCTCTTTCTTTCTTTTCATTTTTAAAGGAAAGGTACAGGTAGGTATAAAGCACAAGAGAGAAGGAAGAAACACTTCCTTTTACTTAGTGGTTCATTTTGGATTGTTCCCCCGGCCCCAGGTCTCAAAAGGATCCTTGGGATGTATGTGAACTGCGCTGCAGTGGACTAAACCACAAGACCATCAGAGCTTGCCTTATTTCAAGATTTCCTATAAACTTGCAGATGATAATGCTGTTCCTGGTCTGCGTCCTTGAAGAGCAAGGATCTAGCCTCTTCCCATCCCAATCCATTTTGCATGTCAGTCTGTGTTTATTTTTCTAGAGCACGATATTTCACTGTTTGTAAAATTCCTATGGTTGTTGAATATCTATGATAGTTCCTTTTTCTGTTTAATTCTTTAAACCACAGACTCTTTTGGTTTTGCAAACACAGTGCTCTCATAGGAACCCCAGCACATGGCATAGTGAGATATAATTAGGGGTGCTACTGACTGAAGGAAAGACAACTCTGAAGTTCCCCCACCTCACTGAACCCAGACCCCTTGGTGAATCCACAGGAATCTGAAACCTCCTGGAACACAGCTGAAAAGTCTTAATTCTAGTATTCCAAGCATGGTGACTAATTAACGTGCCTGAGGTCACACACAACAGCTTACACTGGATTTCCCCAACATCCTGTGCATTCTTGCTCCAAGGTGCATTCTTGTTCACACCCTTTCCTCCCAAAATCCAGCCAGATCCTCCCACTCAGTTGCTACCTTTCCCTACTCTAGACTCATTCAAGACTCCACTCATTCTGAAGGCCCTGCCCCTACTGCTCCAAACACTCTCATCCAAATCTCTCCTCTAGTCACAAGGCATCTTCTAAAACAGGGTTGAAAAGTTGTAAGAAAAGCAGCTTTGTGTCTTGCTCCCCTCTCTGCCCTGCACTTCCCTCCAAAACAGTGCATCTGGCAAAAGTCAGAAGACCAGGTAACTACAGGATAAGGTTCGACTGTTACCAAAGCTTTGGTTTTTGTACCCCAGTGCTGAAGGAAAAATGAACACAGACTTGGAGAAGGGTTAATTTATTTACTGAGTAAATGGAGACGGGGAGAGGTAAGTTTCAAATCCACAGTCTCTCCAAGCAAAAGCAAGCAGGGTTTTTCAGGGGAGTCCCAGCTTGGGAGCAGCATGCCCAGGAGGTGTCCTCTGATCATCTTCAGTTTCTGGTCAAGTTGTGGCTCATTCCCAAGACTGCAAATTCTACTGTGTGCTTGGTATCTCAGGGCAGCCTGAGCAAAAGGCTCATATTAAGATTCAGAAAAAGGGACTAGAAAATAGTAAAATATTAAAACTCATAACAATTGTCTATCATGTGTCCTCTGAGGGAGGGAGCTGGGGACGACACAAAACTCATTAGTCATTGTCTTAGTGGACTGTAGTTTCACTACCTCCTTGACTTGGCCATCATGTGCCTGTTTCCGTGCCAAGTAAGTGTACCTTCCTCTGAGATCATCTTCCATGTTCCTGCCTGGCCTGTGGCCCTTGTCATCTTCATCCCCCACGTACTTAATGTTCATGTTTAAGTTACAGTGAAGTCTTTAATGAGTGTAACTGGGAGTGTTTCAGAAATGAACAACTTCTTCTCTGTGTCTTTTTGAGGTGTGGCTCATCGGAGATGAATAAAATCCTCTTCTTTTTCTTTGCCACTGAAGGAGTCCCCCCATTTCTCTCAGGTTCTTCATAGACTGGACAACTGAATACATTAACATTAGACACACTTAGTAAGAGAGAAGTCCAAAGATAAAAATATACATATACAAAATTTACATAACAGTTAATTCTGAGGTAGCTGGGGCTGACCAAAGATTTCTACCCTGAGCTGAGGGGGTTACCTGGTGTTGGAAAGGAGAGTAGTGGGGTGATTGAGAGGCAGGTTTCTTAGAGAGGACTATTTACAGATAGACGGTCTTTAAGATTTTCCCAAGGTTTTAGAAAATAGAAACAGAAGATGAGGAGAAGGGTAGAAGCTTGGGGAGTGACTGATGGCTTCTTTGATTAAAGGAAGAGCTAAAGGTCTAAAAGAATTGTTTCTCCTTTGCCTGTGGGGCTGAACTCCACTGTCCTTGGATCTCCAAGTCAGAGTGGGGCGTGTGCAAGAGGCCAATTCTGAGAGGCCTGGGCAGTTCTGTTTTCACCCCTTCATCTATCTGTGTCTGCTCAACTCTGATAAGAAACAAGCATTTTTCCTTCCAAAGCTCTGAACTCTGGGTGTTAACCTGTGCATTTGAAAAAGGACAAATAAAATTTATTTTAAAATAAACAAAATGGGCAATTATCTGGAAAAAAAATCAATATCCAAAAATTGTTCAAGAAATAGAAAACCTGACTAGATTTCTACTTTAAAACATTGAAACTGAATGAAAAAACATAACCACAAAATACTTTGCCAAGCCCAGGTGTCCTCATAGGCAATTTTTATTACTTTTAAAGAACAAAATCTATCTTACCTAAAAACTAAGAAACAAGATTCAACAATTTATATGGGACTAGTCGCTGCTAGGGTAACTCTGACACCAAACTAGAAAGGACAGTGAAAGAAAGAAACCAATAGTTCAGTTTCGCTTATAGAGATGTGATGGTTATGAATAAGCCATTCGGGAACCAAATGCAGCAGTGTGTAAAACAAACATTACCAAGTAGTGTTTATTCTAGGAAGACAAAGATGTTATTTAACCATTTAAAAATAGCAATATGATTTACAGATACAGATTAAAGAAGCAAAGCACATATGGTCATCTTGCTGGATTCACAAAAAACAAATTGTTGCAGGACCAGCAAGCAATGGGACACCCAGGTTTTATCAGGAAGCAAGGTTTATTCTGCCAGCAATGTCTCAGCAGATTTTTATCCAAAGGCTGAGCCCCGATTGTGCTGAGGCTCCATCTTTTATACTTTCCAGTTAGTGCAACACAGTAATTTATCCATATATGGTGACAAAGGATTTCATTGGTTTTATTGCCTATAGAATAGTACACACATCAAGTCCCTCCTCCTCCACGTCACCTCTGTACATTTTCAAATTCCTCCTATCACAAAATGACAAATTCAACAACCATTTTATGAAAACACTAAGTTTTCGGTTGCCCAGTAGACCCTCACAATGAACGCACCCAAGGGGTGAGGGAGTTGGGGGATACACCAGTTCTCAAGAGAAAGTCATTGCTTGAGAACTGATCCTGGGAGCGGATTCCCAGCATTTCAGCCCTCTCTTTTCTGGGACAAAGCAGCTGTGGGAGGTGCGCCTTGATGGAGCAGCAGTTAGGTTCAATGCCTCAGGCCAGCACAGTCCAAGTACATCCCAAGGACCCAGGTTCAAGTCCCAGGGCTGCGGGGGACAACCAGATAGACTACTGAAAATTAAAATTAAACTTTCAAAAAATGCTTCTTCCTCCTCTCTCTCTTCCTGCCTGCCTGCCTACTCACCTTTATTCCTGCCTGCACCTTTCCATTAATTTTTTTTTTTTTAAAGCAACCTTCTAAAATCTTGGAGATTAGGAGAGGCTTCACGCTCAGAGAGGCTGATGCTGGCATTGAATTAGGTCCAGGACCCTACAAGATCTAAGATATGGGTGGGGTACAATCAGTATATTAGAAACAGAAGAGATTGCTTTGACCTTTTTGTTGTTGTTAGGATTTTATTTAAAAAGAAAACCCCAGAGCACCTGGTGGCTCAGGTGCTAAAGCAGGGGAACAACCAACAATAAATAAACAAAATAAAAGTGCTCTTTCTTTCTTCCTCTCCTCTCCCTTCCTTCTGAGAGAGAGAGAGAGAGAGAGAGAGAGAGAGAGAGAGAGAGAGAGAGAGAGAGAGAGAGGAGAAAAACCCACCTATTCTCCTATTCTAAGTGGTGAATGTTAGATGCATTCCTACTAAAGACAAAAACAAGGATGACTTCTATCAGTGCTTGTGTTCACAATAAAAGAAAATATAAAGAAAAAGAAGAAAAGTGAAAGGATTGTAAAGAAAATCAACAAAACCAAATCCTATCATCTGCAGATACTATGATTGCCCATAGAGAGAATTCTGGAGAATTTCACATGAACAGAATTGATATGTATATTGTAAGGTAGGTATGTAACAGAGCAATCCCAAATGTTTTCAGCTTAAACCAGCAAACATTATCTCACACACTTTGTGAGGATTAAGAGTCTAGGAGAAGGATGGGCCCTGCCCTAATGGCTCAGGCAGTTGAGACAGCTGGGGTGTGGACCATGTAAAGCCCAAGAACCAGTTTCAAGACTCTAGGGGCAGGATGGTTAGTGAGGGTGAGGAGAATAAAAAACTAACTAAAAATGTTTCTTCCTCCTCCATATGGAATGGCACGAATAGCGTCTTCACCTTAAATGTCTTTAGCTGGAGACAGAGGACCTTGGGGAAGAGAGATGTTCAATCATAAAAGATCTCCAGGAAAGGTGTAGCAACAAGGGTATTAAATTTTTATTTTATTAAGTTAAAATTGCTGACTTCCCCAAAAATAAGAGTTAACATTATTAGGTCTTCCATATACAGAGGGGGAGATTTTCCTTTGCAGACATAAATGTCTTTTACCAAAGGGCGACATTCTCCCAGTCTTTAGAACCCCTCCTATGAAATAATCTTTAGGCCAAAGAGATATTTTGGGGGTGACAGATTTTGCTCTCCTACAAGAGAAAACACAAATGGAAGCGGTAACATTCTTACAATAATCTAATCTCCAATGTAATATACCCTCACTACTCCCATATGCCATTCATTCTGCATGTGTCGCCATGTCCAGGTCACGCATAGCGAGAGGGCAGTATGTGGGGAGCAGCACTTTTGGGGGTCATCTTAGAGGCTACCTAGAGAGGTGAAGCTACAAATACACAGGAAAAGGAGTGAACTCGTCAACAATTGAAATTGGGACAACTGGTTATCCAAACAGGAAAAAGCACCAGTCAGATTCTTTTTCATACCATTGTGGGGTCAGTCTCCCTCAAAAGTGTTCAGACAGACTTTTCCCAAGATATCCAGAGCAGGTTTTTTCCAATATGTTTCACCTAGGGATGTTGAACTGAAGGGTCAGCCAAGGTCCTGTGGCTTCAAGAGAAACTGTTTCCATTATCTTAAAGAATATGGATTGCTGTGCTCCCTGGTGACTCAGGTGCTAATCCAGCAGCTGGGGCATAGACCACACAAATTCTAAGGACTGGGGTTGTGACTGGGGTGAGGGGAACAGCCAAAAAAACACATAAACAAATAAAAGTACTTCCTCAAGTACATCCTGGTAAAGCAGTGGTGGGGTGTAGCCCACATCCATCCCAAGGACCGGTTTTGTGTCCTGAGGCCAGGGTGAACAACCGAGATGAGCAACTAAATAAAATAAAATAAATTGCTTCTTCCTTCTCTTCCCACCTGCCTGGCTCTCCTCATCTTCCTTCCTGTCTGCACCTTTCCCTAAATATAAAAAAAAAGTGCTTTCTCCTTCCTTTCTTGGACAAATGGGAAGAATAAAGTAAACATCCAGAGGCAAAGTTTGGTTTTTTTTTGGAAAGATGCAGGCAGGAATGAAGGTGAGCAGGCAGGAAGTGAGAAGAGAAGAAGCATTTTATTTATTTTATTTAGCTGCTCATGTTGGTTGTTCCC
Organism: Solenodon paradoxus; assembly: GCA_004363575.1. Lineage (NCBI taxonomy): Eukaryota > Metazoa > Chordata > Mammalia > Eulipotyphla > Solenodontidae > Solenodon > Solenodon paradoxus. The sequence continues at coordinate 269,143 of RJWH01000873.1, read as the reverse complement.
CTAGTCCTGGTGTGAGAAACCAGTTTCTTTGGGATGTATGTGGACTGCTCTCAACTGCTACTTCACCAGGGTGTGCCAGAGAGACAAAATCATATAAAGTCACCTCCTCTAGCTTAGAGTTACTCCTTTTGAGGCCCCAGGCTCCTATCCTACTCCTTGGCTCCATGTCTAAATCCTAGGTCTGTCTCATTTACTTAACAATTTATAGTCATGTAAATTCTTCATATTTGTGCCATTAAATTTGATCTTTATTCCTTCTACTGATCTGATATTAATTCATTTACTCTAACAGCCTGAGAAGAGAGCCTCAGAAAGAAATTTTCCCCTGCCCTCTATACCTTGTACTCAAAATAAATTCCAAGGGGATGAACACCTTAAATATTAAACTTAAAACTTTTAGAAAGAAATATTGTAGGATTATCTTTATGCCTTCTGGATAGGGACAAATTCTTTACAAGATTCATTATTATCAAATTCAACTGAATTTAAATTTAAAGCTTTTATACAGACACATGGAAAACTTATAGGACCATGGAAAAATAAAGTGAAAAAGAAAATTGGGAAATATTATTGTTTTATATATGTATTTATACATGTGAGAAAAATATAATTCAGCATATTTTAAGCCTATAAATAATGAGAAGAAGAAAACCAGCCTAAAAGGAAAGTGGACAAAGCAATAATTTCTACAACCAAAAAACATGGAACTCACATAAACATAAAAAGGAGCACAACTTCGGTAATCAGGGAAAAGCACATTAAAACATGATTCGATTCCATTTACCTTCAGATCAGCAAAAGTCAGCAAACCTGATTATAATAATCAGTACTGCATTAGGCTACAAGGGACAGATGTACCTAAAATGACCTGGACAAATACAAGATTTTTTTTTTTAAGGACAGCTATAAGGAGAAATGAAGGTGAGTAGGCAGGTGGGCAGAGAGAGGAAGAAGTATTTTATTTTATTTTTCATTTAGTTCTTCATACTGGATGTTTCTCCCAGGACCTGGGACTTGAACACAGGGGTATGTGGCCTGTGCTCCTTCGGAGGTGATTGAGTTAACCACTGCTCCACCAGAGTGCTGCAAATAAAAGATTCTTTTTCTCAAGCAACTAGAAGTATGGAGAAATCGGAAGGAAGTACCTCTGAGCATAGTTCAGAAGCTCAGCTGCCTGATTGCAAGAGAGCTGGTGTACTTCCAGGGTCTTTTCCCATTTTAAAGCCAGAGTCCGAGAGAAAAAAGCAAAAGTAACACTCCACTCCTCTTTGTTGGAAGAGTAAAAGCTTTAAAATCCTCCCAGTCTCTTTTTGCTATGCAAAGTAATTAAAGAGCCAGAAAAGTAGAGAGCTTGACAGAGCTCAATCCTATGGTACTACAATCAATTCTTAACAATTTTGCCAAATTTGCTTCAATTTTCTTCTTTAATGAAACATGAGGCTTGTTTTATTAAAGACAGCATGGCCTATGAACATGTTACATGTTGATCTAGGATGAAAGGTTGCTGAGGATGTGGGTATTTTGTTATCCAATATCCATCACAGGTAGATGAGGCATCAAGGGTTATGACAGGTATTTAGCAAGTCAGCCAACAGTGTCTAAAACACCAACATGCAGCTAAGGTGTGGCTATGAAAGCCATGCATCTGGATTTGAGACCCAGGGCTCGAAAAAATAAAACAAATAAAAAACAAAAAGCAGATAGGTGCACCTATGTGGGTCAGGCGACGGAGATGGCTAAAGTGTAGACCAAGTAAAGCTGAAGGAACCAGGGTCAAGACTCAAGGCAGGTGGTGGTGGAGGCGTGAGAGGATTAAAACAATTTTAATTTTAAAGAAATGGTGCACCCTGGTGGCTTCATGGTTACATCCACAGGGCACAGTCCACAAGCACCTCAAGAACGTAGGTTCCTGACTTAGGGCCAACCAAGATGAACAACTAAATAAAGTAAATGAAATGCTTCTTCCTCCTCCCCCTGTCTGCCTGTCTCTGTTCACCTTTCTTTTAAAAAAAATAAATAAATGCGTAAGACACCAACACAATTAAGTGAGGGGTAAGGATTTGAATACAGAAGAACACTTGCAAATGGTTGGCAGGCGTGTCAACTGACTCAACCACTTAGGAAAGCAATTTGACCATATCCAGTAAATATATAGATCTTCTTAATACAAGGTAAGCCGGAAAACCCTTTTCTAGATATCTGTAAAGCTTACACACAGAGAGTATGCACAGAGGGCTGCCAATGCTTATTTAAGTATTTCATTCTTTATGACAGCGAAAATATTTAGAAGCAACTTAAATGCTATTCAGTCAGAGAACTAATACATTTCACAATACTCTATGTGATCAAAGGAAAACTATACAGCTATCAAAATGGGTGAACACATCCTATTCCATCAATAGAGGTAAAACTTTAAGACTCAGCGCTGCATTAAAGAGGCAGATTGCAGAAAGAAACAGAGTGTGATGCTAGTTATGTAAAATATAATGCTCATGAAGCTATTCGACATTTGTGACTTCTTGCATTTATAATAAAGTCGTAACTAAACACAGTAGCAGCTATCTCCAGGTAAAGGAGAAAAGGAACTGATTGGTGGGAGAGAGGAAAGGTTGAGGAGGGAGAAATGAGAAGAAACGATGCCCCTAAAGTTTTACTAAGGAAAAAAGAAGTAAATTTGTCAAAAATGCTAACGTTTGTCATATTTGAGTTGTGGGTTTCTTGTAAAGCTCTATTTTTCAAACTTTAATGTACAACAGGTCCTGAAACAAGTCATTTTGCTCCACATTGTTTCATTATGAGGTTGATGAGGAAAAAACAATTAATTTCAGCTGAGACCACTGCATGTGTGGGCTTCCATGTTCTCCCCATGTCCGCGTGAGTTTTCCAACTACTCCGATTTCTTCCCACATGCTACAGATGTGCACTCTGCTTACATTGGTGTGCCTCAGCTGTCCAAATGTCTGTGTGTGTGTGTGTGTGTGTGTGTGTGTGTGTGTAGCAGGGTGTCATAGAAGGATGTCCTGTTCACGGCTGGGTCCCTCTTTGTGCTGCCAAGTTAGGCTCTTGTCACTTCAACTCTGAATAAGTGGTTGGAAAATGAATGAATAAATAAATACAGATGATTATTAATTATTAGAAGTGTTTGGGTCTTTGTAAGTTTAGTGATATTTTTGTGACCAGAAATAGGCCACAGGAAACTAAACTCTTGTTGATGTCAATTAGCCTGTCATCAAACTGGTATCATTATAGGTCACTTTGCTCCAAGTCATAGTTTCCAAGAGCCCCTTGATGATGCTGAGTAAAGACTTAGGGCACACACGAATCCCTTGAGCTCTTGTTAAAAGGCAGATGCTGAGCCAGTGGGCCTGGGGTGAGGCCTGAGCGGGTACATTCCCAGAAAGTCTGGTGACAGGATTCTGCTGGTGCCAGGAGCCCACTCTGAGAAGCAATGCTCTAGAAAACTGCTCGAGTGCCCCAGGGAGGAAGTGGGCCCAGCCCAGAGGACCGAGGCTGCAGATGTGGAGGGCGCCTGAGGCTGCTGTGCCTATTTCAGGCCTCATGAGCCCTGCAGGAGCTGGAGGTGTCCTAAAAACCCTCTTTCAGTTGCTCTGCTGTCTCTAGAGAGATTTTCCTATCCTCCAAACTTTTTGGCTTCCTCACTGATTATCTTTTTCAGCGCTGCTTGGGTTTCAGTTTTCTTTCTGTATTCCTCACCTTTGTAAATCCATCTTCCATTGTGCCTTAGTGCTTCTCCTCTGATTGATTTAATTTTTTTTTTTAAGTGAGGAAGGAAGAGGAGGAAGAAACATCTTTATTTACTTATTCAATCTTGGTGTTTCACCCTGGCCCTGGTTCTTGAACCTGGGTCCTTGGACTCTATGTGGTCCATACACCAGTGATTCAGCCCGCTAAGCCACAGGGCACGCCCCTGATTGTCCTTTTTAAAACCCTTGATCTCACTTTGCAGAATTAGTTTTAAAGGAAAGGTGCAGGAGAGTAGGCAGACAGGCAGGCAGCCAGACAAGGAGGAAGCACTATATCCTATTTCCACTTTTCAGTTGCTCGCCCTGCTTGTTTCCTCCCAGATCCATGACTTGAAACCAGGGCTGTGTGGTCTGCATCCTTCAGAGGCAATTGACCTAACCACTGCTCCACCAGGCACACCTCACTCTGCAGAATATTAAGCTGTAGTTTTACTGTGCTTTTTCTTTGTTTGCCTTCTACGGCTTCCATTTTAAACCATCTACTTTATCCTTTTATTTTCACTGGTTTCTCTCTGTCACTATCTGCCTATTTTTCTTTCCCAGCTCTAGCTTTAAGTCGCTATATCTTTTTAACTCTTTTGATTTCATCCTCGTTTTAATGCTCACTCCTCGAATGCCCCATTGACACAATGAATCCTGGGCGACAGCTGGATTTTGGTTCCTGAGTTCTAATTCTGCTTCCATCCTTACTAGTTCTGGGGTTTGTAGCTGAACTTCTCTGTGCCTCAGTTTCCTCATGTGTAAAATAAGAATAAATCTACCTCATAGGATTACAGGGAGAATCGAAGGTACTAATAGAGCCATGACTTGCTCAAAATAAGGCCTATAGACATGCCAGTTCACACTTTTTTTTCAGATAGTGTGACATTCATTGTGTAAGATGGGCCCCAGTGAGGCTAGACTCTTGGCATTCCAGCCCTTGTGCTGTCCCCTCCCACAATGACTGGGGTGGGGTGATGTGTGTAAAGAGGACATTTGCAGAAGTGGCAGTAGATGACTTTTATAGCTTGACTTGTGTCATCGTGGAACATCACTCCAGAGGAATCTAGCTACTATGTCCTGGGAAACTGAGACATTGTTCTAATAGCTACGGGAATCTTGAAAGGGAATCCTCCAGCTCCGTCAAGCCTTCAGATGACTGCAATCCGCTGCCAACATCTTGAGGGGATTCTCCTGAGAGACCAAGGTGAAAATGCCCAGCGAAGCTGCCCCAGATTCCTGATTCCCCCAGAGAAACCGTATGAGATGATGAACGTTCATGGTAGCATGAAACGGCAGGTAATTTATTATGCTTTAATGGGTAACCAACACATGCAGCTCTCAGAACTGCGTGCCACACAGAGCTGTTACCTTTGGGAAGTGGGTCATCTCCAAGCAGGCTGGCTCTGTCTGCACCTCCTCAAAGACATTCCCTTTGTCCAGTTTTCCTTTTCTTAGGCCCAATGACTTCTTTTCTCATTGCTACTTTTCGAACATCAAGTTCCAAGGAGGTTCCAGGAATTTGTATTTTTTTAGCCATCTGGGTAATTCTCGCCATCTGAAAAGTTGGAAAAATACTGAGGTGGGAGATCTTTAGGTCTGTGAACCACACAGAGACCTCACCCTCCACCAGCCTTCTGGGGGACAGTCAAGGTTTTCTTCACACCCTATGCCCAGTCCATCAGCAAATTCACTCAGCTCCACTTCCCAAACATACTCAGGATCTCAGTTTTCCTTTGTTTGCCTTGTCATCATCATAGTCGAGACCTTCTCGCCACTGGATTTTTGAAGCATTTTCCTGATGGTTTCCCTCTGACACTCTTGCTGTCCTATAGTTCATTCTCCACCCAACAGCCAGAGTGACCCTTCAGAAAAATCGGATGCTGTCGGTCTGCTGCTCAGAACTGTGTTTTGGGCTGAACTGAGCACCTTCAACAAGCATATGTTGAATCTCTAGCCGCCCCGGTACATCAGAATGTATTTGTATCAGGAGACAGGAGCTATCAAGTGGCAGTTAAGTTAAAATGATGTCATTAGGGTGGTTTCTAGTTCAATCTGACTGGTGTCCTTAAAAGAAGAGGACATTTGTAACAGAAAACAGGCAGTCCAATACAAAAAATGGGAAGAGGAATTGGAAAGACATTTTTCCTAAAGAGAGCATGCAGATGGTCAACAGGCACATGAAAAGATGTTCCTACTCGCTGGCTATCGGGGAAATGCAAATCAAAACAACAATGAGATCATCTTACACCTGAGAGACTGGCTATTATCCAAGTCTGGAAACAATAAATGTTGAAGATGTGGAAGGGAAATCTGCTACACTGTTGGTGGGAGTATAAATTGGTGCAACCCTTATGGAAAATAGTATGAAGATTCCTCAAAAAGTTGAATATAGAAACCCCATACGATCTCGCTATCCCACTTATAGGAATTTACTCAAAAGATACAAAAACACTAATTTGCAGAGATGTATGCACCCCGCTGTGTATTGTAGCCCTATTCACAATACTAGCAACTGGAAACTACCTAACTACCCAACGTCAGATAAATGAATAAAGATGTGGTATACAGACACAATGAAATACTACACAGCCCTCAGCAGAGATCAAATCCTGTCATTTGAATCCATATGAATAGAGCTAGAGGGGATTATGCTAAGTGAAACAAGTCAAAAGAAGAAAGACAGATACCAGATAACCTCACTTATAGGTGGAATGTGAATAGACAAACAAAGGAACAGATGAAAGGAAACCAGCCCTTGAACACTTGCAACAGAACTGAGGTGACCTATAGGGAATGGGGTGGGCGGGGGCAAATGGTGGTGGAGCCCACTGGACTGTGGTGAAGAACACTTGATGATGTGGTGGAGGGAAGGTGTGCTGACCTATCTGAGGGATGGGGAAACTGAACATATCAGGGAAACCACACATATGAGTTTATTTAATGTGTGAAATCAAAGTTACCACAATAAAAAATTTTTTAAAAGAGAAGAGGACATTTGGACATGACATGAAGACAGATGGAAACCCATGTGAAGCCACAGGGAGAAAGCATCCATTTACAAGTCAAGGAGAGAGGCCTCAGAAGAAAGCGATCCTGCCAAAACCTTATTTCAGACTTCCAGCTTCCAAACTTGTGAGAAAATTCACTGCTATGGTTTAAGCCACCCAGTGTGCTGTCCTTTGTTATCACAACTGAAGCAAATGAATACACCCTCCAACGACTCCGGATCTCACCTAGAGAAAAAGTCTGTTTCTACATGAACTTGCCAAACATGGTGCCCACAGCTTGGAAACTCATTGTTTTAGCCAGTTGGGAGACTGAAGATTTGCCATTGTTACATGGAAACAGGATCAAAACAGTCACCACTACAGCAGGAAAAAACTCCAGCACTGGGAGGAAAATTAATTATCGATAGATATTAGTCTTACTAGTTGTCACATAAATTAAAATCTTATCTTAGAAAGTTTAGCCAAGTCTACCTCCTTAACTTTCTTATCTGCCCTTCAATGGAGGGCAATTGGAAACAATTCTTTAACTCTTTGTAGACTGGGCAGGAGCATACAAATCCCCCTTAGTCATCAGAACTGGTTATGATGGTGGATTAGGGCTGAACTATATATAGCGCTCAGGCAATTACCTGATGGTTTATTGCTCATTTCAACTTAAGGACCATAAATCTGTAGCCTGGCTGCACTGTTTCCATTGAGATGTCATTGCTGCTGAAAGGGGGCTGGGGAAGCTGGCTGGCTCCTGTCCGGGCCTGGCCACAGTATTCCTTCCAGGAAATGAGCCGCTTCTTATAATTGATGCTGTTGCTCCTAATGAAGAAGTGAAGACAGATTTAAATGAGCTGTTTTGGGGAGGGTGGTGGGGAAGAAAGGAGACATGGTTTGGGTAAAGAGCATAAATGGAGATGCAGCGAACTGCTGGAGCCTCCTGATCCTATTTACCCACTGTGTGCAGTGCTGGCTGGGGTGGCTGCCACGAGCCAGCCGGGGGCTTAAACAACAGGCATTTGTTTGTTCACAGCTCTGGACCCTGGAAGCTCAAGATTTAGGCGTTCACAGGCGTGATCTCTTCAGAGGCCGTTTCGCCTTGGTTTGCAGGTGTACCTTCACATGGCCTTTTCTCCATGCAAATCCAAGCCCCGCTGTATCTCTGTGTTTCTTTATTTTTAAGGAGAGGTACAGGCAGGAGTGAAGGTGGGCAGGCAGGCGGGTAAGAAGAGAGAGAAGGAAGAAGCGGTTATTTCTTTTTACTTAGTTGTTTCTCTTGGTTGTTCCCTTCCAGTGGCTCCGGGTCTGGAAGCAGGGTCCTTGGGATGTATGTGGACTGTGCCAGCAGAGGCAGTAGGCTTAATGGCTAAGCCAGGGTGCATCTTTTTTTATTTTTTTTTAAAGAAGGAAGAAGGGGAGGAAGCCCTTTTATTTATTCATTTATGTGTTTTGGGGTTGGTTTGTTTTTGTTCTGGGTTGTTTTTTGGTTGTTTACCCTGACCCATAGTCCTTGGGCTCAATACACTATGCCTCCCACAAGGATGCCCCTCTCTGTGTCTTAAAGTCATCTTCTTATAATCTGACACCAGTCAGATGGGGTTAGGTCCCACCCTAATGACCTTTTCTTAACTTAATGACTTCTTTCAAGGTCCTATCTCCAAATACTGTCATATTTCTGAGTTACTGGGGTTTAGGGCTTCAACGTATAAATATTGGGGTACACATTTCAGTCCATAACTGGTGTACCCTTCCCTCAGTGGCTATGAGGGTTGGTTGCTAAAAATGTACCCCTGCCCCTTTCCTTTTTCTTTTTAATTTTTTTAAACCAGAGAACAACCCACTTTATTTCTTTACTTTTCAATACGTTTAAACCCTTGAGTGCTACAGCATCACTTGGATTCCGTGTCCAGTGGCCTTTGCAGGCAGGTTGCTTCGGAATTTGGCAGGAACCATGCCACTGTTTCCAGGAATTACCTTTCCCCAGAATCCTCTGGCTTTGTTCAGTTTGCCACCTGAAGTCACTGTGCTGTTCTTGGTGTGTTCACATGAGAACATCTCTTGCTCGGATAGAATTGTTTCATCTTATGCACAACAACCTTCTATGTGAAGAGCTGTGTGCTTCCTCTGGTTCCAGAGATCCTACTTGTGACTGGTAAGAATGGCCTTGGACCACACCCGCCAGACATCTTTGTGATTTTAGAAGTCCTGTTCCCAGCAGGCTAAGCATCTTTCACTCCTCGGGGTCCCGGGAAGCAACTCCGATTATCAGTCATTGCTCTCTGGCAGTTAGAGACCGGCACCACCATCCCACCTGGCCTCCATCCTGTCCTCTCTGCTGTGGGGACCCACAGAAATCATTGGCTGGCAGAGCCTCTGAGTCATGAGGTTCAGCCCGCCCCAGTTACTTGCCCCCAGAGCTCACTAGCAGGATTTTCACGGGCCACTGCTCATCTCTGGAGGACTGTTCTTGGCCAGTCAGAGTCCCCTTCCCCAGGCGTTACTCGGGCACTGTTGGATAGAAGGTGCACCCTTGTGCCTCAAGACAAGACCGACTCTTTGGGGATCATGCTAGTGCCCCCAGGAAACCACAACCTTGCCTGGTTTCTTTCTACACCACGTGGCCACCTTGTGCTCCTTCTCTAGGGAGTGCTCCCCCCCTGAAACCCAGATATCTGCTAGGCTCCACTTGTAAGGACGCTGATATAGAACTTTAGGATTCTTCTTTTTTTTTTTAACTTTGTACTTTGTCTCCTTTATCTTTTTTTTCAATTGAGGTGTAATTGACACAAAACACTGTGTTCACGCTAGGTACAGCACATAAGGATTTAGTGTGTATATATTCATATATATGCATATACATATATATATTCTCAAGTTATTACCGTGATACCTTTAGGTAACTTTCATCATCACACACAGCAACAATTATTTTTCCTATGCTGAATGTCCCTCCATCTTTGAAACAGCCCTTGAATCTGTTCTCTCCTCTCTGCTTACAACTACCATCCTGACTTAGGGTACCATCAGCTCTTACCTAGATAATAGCCTCAGATTCTCCACATTTTCTTTCCTTCTTCCTTTTTTATTTTTAGAGGCAGAAGAAGCACTTCATTTATTCTTATTTAGTTGTTCACATTGGTTGCTCCAGCTCCCAGTGTGCGCTAGACCCCTAGGCCACCAGGGGACATCAGCTTTTCCACTTTTGTTCAGTGCCTTTTTAAAAATGTTAGGATTCTGCTTAGGTGTGACTTTACATTATCACTGTCTGCTCAGCTAGTTCCAGGACCAGCTGCACCACTTACTCTTCTCTGCCTGCAGGAGACAGTGCATCTTCTGTATCATGGCCTTCAAGCTTATTTTTTTCTTTTTTAAAGGAAGCTGCAAGCATGATGGTGATCAGAGGCAGAGAGGCAGGAAGAGAGAAGAAGCACTTTATTTATATTATTTAGTTGTTCATCTTGGTTTTTCCCTTTGGCTCCAGCACTCGAACCTGGGTCCTTGCGATCTGTATGAAGTACAGCTGCTGGAGGTGGCGGACCAAACTACTGCCTCACCAGGATATGCCTCAGGGTGCTTTTTAGGTGTCCCCACCCCACCTTGACAGTCCCCAGACTCATCCCTCTGGGTGTTAATTCATGTTGCCTACCCTCTCTACCTAGAATGAATGTTTTTATTTTCTACCCGTGCATCCCTATTTCGCTTGGAAAAATTTTGCTTTTTCCCTGAGGCCCGACCCCCTCTCTTTGCTCCCTTCCCTGTTTGTCCACCCTGCATCGCAGCATCCTAGGAACATCTGTTTCACTGCCTTATGTGTTGTATGTAAGGCTGCCCCTCCTGCTAAAATGTGGGCTCCTAGAGGAAAAGCAGAATGTTTTGTCTTGACCACCCCCTCCCCCGAACTTCACACAGGGCTTGACACATAGCAGATGCTCAGAAATTTCTGATGAATTGAACTGAACATGTAGAGGAGAAAGATCCTGGTTTTCCCCCTGCGTGTGGTAAGCAGCCCTGGAATTCTGCGCGGTTCAAGAAAATATCTTCATGCCAGAAAAGCTGTGAGCATTTTTGGTTTCTTTTAGTAAGTATGATGAGCAGGACATGTCTCTAACCTAACTTTCCATGTATCTGCTGCAGTTCTCACTATCAAACCCTCAGGTTCAGTGGTATTAGTGGCATGAGTGCAGGAACTTGGACATCAGTTACAATACCTGAGCAACAAATCCCTCTAAATTTAGTGACTTAAGACAGTGATAGACATTTCTCATCTCTTACAGCTTCTGTGCTTCAGGAATTTGAAAATGATTTGACTTGTGTTTCTAGCTCCGGGTCTCTTTAGAGGTCATAGCCAGGAATCAGCAAGGGCTGCAGTTATTTGGAATCTTGTCCAAGGTTCACTGGCATGGCTGGCAAGTTAGTGCTGGCATTTCATTCCTCTCCATCTGGGCTTCTCTGTGAGATTGCTTGAGCAGCCTCATGGCCTGGAGACTGGCTTCCCTCAGAGAAATTCATGAGGTCTTATATGATGCCTTTTATGATCTACACTTATAACATATACACTTCTACCATATTCTATTCGTTACTCAAGACAGTCCTGTTTCAGGGTAGGAGAGGATTACACAAGGGCAAGAATACCATCAGGCGGTGATCATGGGGACCATCTTGAAGGCGGGTGACCACAACCAGACTGAGTGATAAGATCTATTTTTTGTTTGTTTGTTTAAAGGAAAGGTGCAGGCAGGAATGAAGGTGAGCAGAGGCAGGCAGGCAGAAGAGAAAGGAGGAAGAACCATGTGTTTATTTTATGTAGTTGTTCATCTGGGTTGTTCCCACCCCAGACCTCGAATCTTTGAAATGTATGTGACTTATGCCAGTTGAAGGTGGTGGACCTAACCACTAAACCACCAGGGTGCACCCCATTTTCCTTTTGAGGGACATTTGAGTTTTTTTCAGTTTGGGAGCTCTTAGATGCAATGCTGCTATGAATGTTCCTGTTCAGGACTCTTGGTGCACATGAACTTCTCACATATGTATGCCCAGAAGAATAATTACTGGGTTATGTCTTCAAATTTAATAATAATAATGTCAGGCAGTTTTCCAAAGTGATTATACCCATTTACATTATCATTGGCAGTGTAAGAACATATGATTAGGCCATGCCCTTGTGACCCAGCAGTCTAGTCACCTGGGATTGGTAACACATACTTCCCAAGATCCCAGGTTCAAGACCCAGGACTTGGGTCCACGATTAAATATAAAAATAAATAAAATGTTTCTTCCTCCTCTCTCATTCTGCCCACTTGCCTGAAACCTCTTTTTATTAAAAAAAAATATGATTAATGTTATTTTGCACCAATGGGAAAGCAGCAGTTTATTTTCCAACTTTGCCTTTTATTAAAAAACTGCAGCAATTACCATATACTTGAGACTCAGGTGACTGAGGCAGCTGAGCTGCAAATAATGTAAAGCCCAAGACCTGGGGCCAGAGGTAAAGAAAAAATATGTGTTAAATACACACACACACACACACACACACACACACACACACACAACAATATATCTTGGAATTTATGCCATATAGAATGCATAGACATCCACACATGTGTTTGCACAACATTCTGTGGCGTGCTAACTTATTTCTTTATGCTTTTGGATAATTCATCATTTTCAACATTGAGAGAGACTTGTAGGGCAGAGATGGCACGTACTCACAGCTCACGCCTCTGCCCAGGACAGACAGTACTAATTGATCCTGCCACTTTTTCCCATTGAGTCCAAAATTAGCCTCAGATTTCTTCTCAACACAGAGTCCTCAAATCTTGCTTTACAAAATGTAGGTATGGGACTGGCAGCAACAGCATCACCTGGGGGACTTGTTAGAAAGGAATATCTATTCACACCCTGGTGGCTCAGAGGTCAAAGTCTGTGGCTCCAGATGGTAGTCCTTGAGAAACTCCAAGGACCCAGGATTGTGCAGAGGACTGGGGCACGGGATGGTTGAACACTTCTTCCACCTCTCTCTTTCTGCCTTCCCACCTGTCTGTCTACTTGTCTTCATTTCTGCCTGCTTCCTTCCTCTAAATAAGTAAATAAATAAGTCTTAAAAGGAAAGAAAGGAAGAACAACAGATATGATCCCCTTCTTTGACTCAGGTGGCTAAGATGCAGTCTATGAAAGCCCTAGAAAAATCTGACTTCACTCCAGAGTCACTGGATCGGCTTCTGCATTTTAGCCACATGACCAGGTGAGTTACCTGCATGAAAAAGTCCAAGAAGGGCTGCGTAGGCAGACTTTACCAACAAAGTCATCCCATGGGAGGAAATATGTGTCCTCCCTGCTCCAGAGGTGCATGGCAAGGCTCTGCCCTCAGTCCTCTCCTTTCTAAACACTTGTCTGTGCATCAGATGAGAACACAGGTGGCAGGCCGACCTGATCTGCTGACAGTAAGAATCACAGACAGGTGGCAAAAACACCAGATTGTAGAATCAGTGTTCAAACACACTGAGAGGGTGGGGTGGAGGTAACGATTGACTCTAACCATTCAGCTGAATAAAATTTTACCAAGATTAACACACACACACGCACAAATAAAAACAAATGAAGCAACAAAGTAAATGCTAATTCATTGAAGGAAGAAATAAAATAGACCTTTTTTGAAAAGTGGTATTGAAGGAGCAAAAACAAACATTTGTAATAAGCAAGACAAAATTATCAGTAGTTGAATAGATTTTTAAAAAGTTATTAGGTACAGAAGTACCCAATATCAGATGAATGGATAACCCAATATCAGATGAATGGATAAAGAAGATGTGGTACATATATGTAATGGAACACTACTCAGCCCTTAGAAGAGATGAAACCCTGTCATTTGAATCAACGTGGATGGAACTAGAGGAAGCTATGCCAAGTGAAACAAGTCAAAAGAAGAAAGAGACCAGATGATGGAGACCATAGGTGGAACGTGAACAGACAAAACAAAGGAACAGATGAAACAAAACCAACCCTTGTACATTTGCAACAGAACTGAGGTGACCAAAAGGGATGGGGTGGGTGGGGGCAAATGATGGTGGAGTCCCCTGGACACTGGTGAAGAACAAAGAACACTTGGTGATGTGATGGAGGGCAGGCTGTATTGACATATATCTAAGGAATGGGGAATCTATACATAGGAAATTATCTGAATGTGTAAAATAATTACCACAATAAAAATATTTTAGTAAGTATTAGGTACAACTGTATAGTAATACATTAAAAATTTAAACAAAAGGGTATGATATTTTTTGAATGAAATATAAGTATTCAACAAATATCTGAGAAGATGGAAAATGTTCTAGCAAAGAAGGTTTGGTCCCATTATCAGAAATGATCTCCTAATAGATAGAAGTCATTCCCCAACAAATCAACATGTGCCTGACTTATATTGCCAGAAAGGGTGCATCAGAGGCTTGGGTGCTGGCTGAGAGGTGGGCCAGTTATCTGGAGCAATGGAGACATGATGGGCAGGATGGGAACAGAAAATTTTGTTTCTTTGCTTTCTATGATCCACTTCCCTAGCTGTTTGCTGTTTTCATTAGCGGCCCTTCTTACAAGCAACAGAGTAGCTCTGATGAGCTCTCAGCCTTGCAGGCAGGGGAGAGGCAGTGGGTATGGCCTGGAGGAGGCTAGGAAGCCAGAACAGAGGCTCCTCTCCATTACCACCTGCCTGGGTACCCTGGACATAGGTGGGAATGCTTCTGGAATAACTGGGTTAAAGTCAGGGACTGTCTGTAATGACTGGACTCTGGATCAGGGCTTTGGAATGAAGGACAGGAAGTGACCAACCAGCTCATAGACTGGACAACAAGGCTGTGACTCACTAGTTGTGTGGGCTGATCTTGTCCCTGACGTGCCAGACACCACAAATGCAGGTCATTTTGGAGCTGCCCTAGAGACGGACATGATCGGGGGTGGGTTTCACTGGGAACCCCCATCCTTCTGAGAACCAGAGAGGCAGGGGTCGAGCTGAGCAAGGGCAGGGAGGGGCTGCCACATAGCGGAAAGAGCACATCAAGTTCCCCAGCTTTTGCATTCTGCTCAGACCTGGGCCCTTACTCTGGGCTCTGTTCTGCCCACACACCCACACTGGCCAGACTGGAAAACTTCACCACTTTGCTCAGTCATGGTCAGACCAGTCATGGCCCGCAAACAAGAAGGTGACACATCACTGCTGTACTGGCAGGCCTTCAATGGATTGGGCTGCGACTGGCCAGCTAAGTCTCAGGGACTGGCCTTGGGCTTCTGTCTGCCAGGCAGGGTGGAGTCACTCTTCCTGGGAGGATGCTGCCTTCCCGGATGGAGGATGTGAGATGTAACCTTGTCTTCCTAGCAATCCAGAGCATCCTGGAAAAGGCAAGCCTGGGAGCCAAGAAGAGAGCATCTTTTTTTAAACAATGACGTCAAAACCCAAACAAACCAAAGGCCCTCCTGGCATTTGTCACACTTGTGATTGACCTAGTTTATACCTAGAATGTCTCGGGGATAGGATGGCATCACCAACCAGCACTCATCACCCCTGTGGACCTGAGTCTGTTCATCTCCCCTCTGTCCGTTTTGTTCCTAGCTGTCTGCCCTCGCCCCTAGGGTTCCTAACTTCTGAAACTTTACCTCTGAGCCCCTGTTCTAAGTGCTTCCATCAACTTCAAGATGGAGCTAATATTCAGCCTGTCTAAACTGGAGTTCCTATAGGAGTGAGTTCTGAATATGGGCACTTTGGAAGTGATTCCAGGAAAAAATGGGGAGGGCAAGTGACAGAGGGGAGGAAGGGAATCCAGGAGGAGGGTGCTTAACTCTAGGTTATTTCTGTGATCCGCATCCTGGGAAGTCATGTAGAAGATGTTTCTGAATTTTCCAGTGAGAGGTAGGAAACCTGAGGTATTTTTCCACTGCTTCTTGGCACTCACTGTTTGAGAATCAGCAAAGCTACAGAATGTCCAGACTACAACTACACATAGACTGAGCAAACTTTCATGGTGCTCAGGAAAGTGCTGAGTTTTTTAAGTAGGAATATGTCAGGGATACTAGAAATGCCCACCATGCTGCCAGTGAGCATGGCACAGTGCCAACGATGACCAAATGTCTCTTTTTCTCACTCTCCCATCTGTCATCAAGAGCTCTTCATGGTTGCAAAGTTCATACTGCAGCTCCGGACATCACATCTAGGTCTGACAAGTATAAGTGCTTAATAGTAAAAGAATATCTTGCAGCTAACAGTTCCCTTTTTAGTTTGTCCTAAAAAAAAAACTTCCACCCAAGGAAAAATAAAACCCCAAACCCCAAAACCTGGTCATAGTCTTTGGTTCCATTTAAAAAAGACACAGGAAGGAAGGAGGGAAGAATAGAAATTAGGTAAGCCCTAAAATCTGCCACAACCTGTGTATTCATATTTTTTTCTTTAAAAAGTTTTTTCGCAGAACACCTCTGTGGCTCAGGTGGCTAAGGCGCAGGCATTACAGACCCGGAGTCAAGATTCAAGTCAAAAGGGAGCAGAGGAGGATGAGGTATTTTCCCAACTTTTAATTATGAAAAATTTCAAACAGAAAAATTGAATGAATAACACATGCATTCTTGCAAAATATCTACTTAGATTCAACAGTTGTTAATTGTGTTGTATTTAGCATTATCTCTTTCTCGAAAATGTTTCTAAGTTTTATACTTCACAGCTCATCAGCCTGTGTTGCCTAAGCAAAAGGTAGGTCTCTTTTGTAAACACAATACCATCATGACGCTAAGAAGATGAACAATCATTTTATAGCATCTTCCAGTACCCACTCCATATCAAACTTCCCCTATTTCTGAGCAGTTATTTTAAAGCTATGGCCTGTTTTGTATTTCCCTTGTAACATCTATAAACCTTCAGTAAAGATTTTTTTTTTTTTTTAAATATGGTCTGAAGAAGGGTTTACTGGTCACCAGGAGAGGACCGCCTTGGGAGACTATTGGGGAAGGCAACAGATGGAGGTGAGACCTTCTTGAGGAGCAGTGTACCTGGAAACAACTGAATGGACTTCAGACACCCATTGAGAAGGGAGTTTTTCGGAACTCATACTCTCACAGTTTCATAATTTTTTTATTGTAGTAATTATTCTACACATTAAAATAACTTTCTATGTACAGGTTCCCCATTTCTTAGGTATATTTCTACATACCAGGCCCTTCACCAAATCTAAAGTGTTCTTCCCCAGTGTCCAGTGGGCTCCACTACCATTTGCCCGCCCCCACCCCATTCCCTGTTGGTCACCTCAGTTCTGCTGCAAATGTTTCAGGGTTGGTTTTGTTTCATCTGTTCCTTTGTTTTGTCTATTCATGCTCCATCTGTGAGCGAGGTCATCCGGTACCTATTTTTCTTCTTTTGACTTACTTCACTTGGCATAATCTCCTGTAGTTGCATCCATGTTGATTCAAATAACAGGATTTCATCTATTCTAAAGACTGTAGTATTCCATTGTATATAAGGGTTACATATATTTTTGATTAGTTCATGCAACCATTATTCCATTAAAAAAATCTATGCCTTGCATGCTACATGCCAGACTCTGTTATGGGCATATGATACCAAACTGCCTTTTTAATTGTTTTACAAAGCGAGGTAGGAAGAAACATCTTTTTTTTTTTTTTTTAAAGTAAAGGTGTAGGCAGAAATGAAGGTGAGTAGGCAGGCAGGCAGGAAAAGGAGGAAAAAGCATTTTCATTTCTTTATTTAGTTGTTCACACTGGTTGTTTCCCCTGGACCCAGGACTTGACCCCAGGGGTATGTGACCTGTGCTCTGTCAGAGGTGATTGGCCTAACCACTGCTCCACCAGGGCATGCCAGAAACATCTTTATTTATTTATTCATTCTTGGTTTTCACCCCAGTTCTGGGGCTTGAATTAGTGTCCTTGGGCTTTACGTGATTTGCAGGTCAGTATTTCAGTCACCTGAGCCACAAGGACATGTCCCCAAGTTGCTTATTTATGACAAGAAGTACTTATCATTCCAATAGGAATCTTATCAGGGAAGTGGCTGGAATAAAAAATACATCACAGAGATGGTGTTGAATGCGTAAACATTTACCTAGTGCCAAAAGCAAATGGATCTAGCTTGAAAGCCCTGATTTATCAATGCTAAAACATAATGAACAAAATAGTTTAGAAAGAAGTGTAATGAGTAGGACACTAAGAAAACTCTTGGCTCTGTATATCATTAGAATTTGGTTTGTAACAATAACAGCAAAATAACAGAGGCTTCAACAAAATAGAAACGTACTGTCCTTTCTCGTGTTTAAATGGCAGTGCAGGCAGTGCAGGACTCATATGGTGCCTCTAGAATCATTTCAGGGATCCAGGTGCCTTCCACTCTACCACCCTCAGGGTCACCTCATGGTCTAAGACAGTTACTAGAGAGCCAGTTATCATATGCACACGTTATCCCTTGGAAGTTGACATAAAATTTCCACTTAAATCTCATTGAGCAGAGGTTAGTCAGATGGCCATGCTAAACCACAAAGGATGCTGAGAAAGTTTCTATATTAATAATCATGTTATTCTAAGACTGTATTCTGTGATTTTATTATCCAGCCGAGGTTCAGTGGTTCTATCACCGAGAAAGAAGTGGGGAATGGATACAGCCTCAGCTCCATTATGAGAATATGAGGATCCCATACTGTTAGTATCAGTCGCAATACCAGCAAGAAGGAGAAAGAAATTCTTCCCAGAGGAGTCAGAGGCATCTGCAACATTCCCATTATTCCCAGAAAATGCAGTAGCATAAAGGATAGGACAGCGTAGACCTCCCTTTGCTAGCTCTTCTGGATAGCTATAACCTTGCCCCATGCAGCCTGCTCTTATAGGGGCTACTTCTCTGCATGTCTGTGACTAGAGTCATTTTCATCTTCAAACACATATTCATAGCTCTGGCTGAGTTCTCAGCAGATGACCAGCAGTCACTAGCACCCACATGAGTGTATCATCTGGAATTTGAACCCAAACATCTTAAAAAGACCAACATCTGACTGCAATCCCAAGAGAAAGCCCAGATGAGAACTGCTGCGTTGAGCCCCATCAACTCACAGAACTGGAAGAAACAGAATTCATGTTTGTGGCCATTAAGTTTTGGGGTCATTTATAATGGAGATGGTTGGGAGCATGACCAAGCCAGGAAGAGAACCCTAAAGAAAGTGTTCTGAACACGCGGAAATCTCATTCACTGGCGAGAAAGCACAGCGCAGCTCACCTGCTCTGACCAACTCCGGTTCTAGGAGAGCCAGGGCTGTGGCAGGTGGCAGGTGGCAGGTGGCACTCTCTCGCTAGGGAGGTTGCACTCCTCCAGGCGTAAGTGGAAAGCAGCACTTAATTATTCAGTGGGAGAAGACTTGAGAAATATTTGCATAAAAGGATTTTTGTTCACCCTGGGTAACTAACCTGGCAGATTTTGTTTTCTGCTTTTATTTATGTGTCTATTTTCATGGTTATTCCCTTCTCAGACCTGGGTCATTAATCCTGGTCCTTGGGCTTCCCATGGTCCATGGTCTGCTGCTGACTTAGCACCTGAGTCACCAGGGCACACCCTGCAGTGTACAATTTTAGTGCCTCGGTCGACTGCTTTTAACCTTCGTACTCCAGTTATGCTTTTGCTTCCTCTTAACAGTTGTTAGTGGGCATTAGAACCACAGTCGTGACACAACCTGTGATATTTTCCAAATGATGATATTCCCTGCATCATCTTTTTTTTTTTTTTTAAAGGAAAGGTGCAGGCAGGAATGAAGGTGTGTAGGCACACATGTAGGAAGAGAGACAGAAGGAGCACTTTATTTTCATTTACTTGTTCACACTGGTTGTTGCCCCAGCCGCGGGTCCTGAACCCAGGACCTTGGGATGTATGTGGCGCTGCTCTGGGGTGTGCTAGACCGCTGGGCCACCGGGGTGCTCCCAGGTGCCCTGGGAAGATGTAAACTCTATGTCCATGTTTCCAAGCAATGAATAATGTACCTGACTGTTTTTTATTCATATGAAATTGTTTACTACTGAAAATTTAAAGCCAATGATAAACATCCAGTTTTCAATCAAGTCAGGCATGCAAGAATACCATAGTGATTCCTCGTGGGTGTTCCTGATCCGGAAAGGCTTTCCTACATGCACAATGCTTTCAGAACCTGTGGTACATCCTTCAGATAAATGATAACACCAGAATAGGTTCATAATTAAATGGACCTGTTATAAAAACTTTTGTCCTTTGAGGGAAGATTTGACATCAAAAGTTATTGCTAACCACATGTGAGAACTAAAATAGTTCACAAGAGGCACAGTATATTTTGTCTGTTGTGGTGTAAAAATTACCACAAGTGGCACCCTGGTGGAGTAGCAGTTAAGTCAATCGTCTCCGAAGGACACAGGCCACAAACCCCTGGGTTCCAGCCTCAGGTCTAGGTGAACAACCAGGGTGAACAACTAAATGAAAAACAAAAAGTGCTTCAGCCTCCTTTTCTTCCTTCCTGCCTGCTTGCCTACTACTGCCTTCATTCCTGCCTGCACCTTTCCTTTAATTTAAAAAAAAAAAAAAAAAAAAATCGCCACAAGCTTACAGCTTAAACCAACACCTTATTATCATTTTACAGTTCTGTATATCAGACCTCAGGGCAGGCTTGGCTGGCTCTTCTGCTCAGGATTTCACAAGGTTGAAATCAATGTGGGAGCGGGGCTACATTAGTCCCTGTAGGTTCTACGGGGGCCGAATGCATTTCCAAGCTCATTTAGGTGTGGGCTGACTTGACCTCGTTGCAGGACAGGAGGCCGCGCTGTCTCCCCGGGGCCTCTCGCTCAGTTCCTCAAAGCTGCCCACATTCCATTTCCTGTGGCCTCCCACAATCTAAAAACCAGGATGAATTGTCAAGTCATCCTCAGCTGTGATCCTCTCTTTTTCTTCCACACCCTTCTGCTACCTTTTAAAGGGCTGGTGTCACCGGACCAGGCCAGCCCAGATAGCCTCCTTATTTTAACAGCTATGAATTGAGAACTGTTGTTAGAATTCCAAAAATCTCTTCACAGCAGTACCTAGGCTAACGCTTAACTAACCAGGGGATGAGAATATGCATAGAGGGAATCCTTCTTCAGAACTCTGCCTACTGGCACATCCTGGTGGCCCAGCAGTTTAAATCAGGTGCAGTCTACATACATACCAAGGTCTCTGGTTCAAGACCCAGGGCCGGAGTAACAATCAGGATGAACAACTGAATAAAATAAAGTGCTTCTTCCTGACTGCCTGCTCACCTTCATTTCTGCCTGTACCTTTCCTTTAAAAAAGAAAAAAAAAGAATTCTGCCTACCACAGGTATGAAATATCCAGCTCAGTTTTGCAAGTTGAAGAGTTCTGGGCATGCCCTGGTGGAGTAGTGGTTAGATCAATCACCTCTAAAAGAGCAAGCCACATACCCCTGGGCTCAAGTCCTGGGCCAGGGGAGAATCAACCAGTGTGAACAATTAAATAAAAAATTGAAAAATAAAAGATGTCTCTTCCTGCCTACCTGCTTACTCACCTTCATTCCTGCCTATACGTTTCCTCTAAAAAAAAAAAAAAAATGAAAGCGTTCTGAAGGGCATGTATTTTTGGTTCAGACAACGTTTTAATATTGTTTTGCATTTCCCTTTAATAATAACATGAAATAAAAGCTGAGTGAAAAGGCAAAGGGAAAGTAAATATCAAAATGTTGAAATCTGGCTCTCACGAGCAGGGGCAGTAGCTGCCTTGTAGCTCTCTCTCTGATGTCTCAAAATCCAGGAGAAGCTAGGTTTGGCTTACAAGTTCCCTGGGCAACTTCTTGGGCAGGCACTGACTATGCGGTTTTCTGAGGAATCCGGGCCAGGAAGCATTGTGCAGAGGAGACCAGCGGCCAAACTCCGGATCCGACAAGATGGCTGGGCTTCCCTGCAAGATTAGCAAGAAAACCCAGCGTTCGCTAATAGGACTAATTCCTGGCATTCAAGCAGAACCAGATACGAGCAACGCCAATTATTTTCATATGTCACCGCTAGCCCCAGGAATCGCTCTTTGAGGGAGAGACTTTTTTATAACCTGACCCTGGGTCTCAAACCCAGGTCCTTAGGCTTTTCACGGCCGGCACTGTAGCTGCGGGGGCCACAGGGGTGCACCACCCTGAATAACACTGAACTCGATCTGATCAAGTCTGTGTCACTTCTACTCTTCTGCCATGACTTCTTTCTTTTTTATTTGTATTGAATGGAAAGTCTTAGAAAGATTGCCGAATAAAAACCCAGATACATTCAGTCCTCTGGTGATGAAATGTGCTAGCGAATCTATGTGTCATGCTGAGTTATTAGAAGCATCATCTGCATTGCTGCAGACATGGAACAACATGGCCTCGCCCTGCTTTCTGTCCATTCCCCCATCTGGTTTAAGTATAGAGCACTGTGAATGAAGGTAAATGTCAGGGTGAGCTGCAGAGGTGTGGGTATTTGTCTTCATTATTTTTTTAGGGAGTGGTTAGCGAGTGTTAGTTTTAATTTTATGGGCCCCTTTCCCCCTTTTTTATCGTGATCATTGGCAAAAAGCAGTTAACTGCTTCTTTCGAATACAGTCTACTTGAGTCTGACTTTATTGAGATGCTTAGATGGTGATGCTTGACTGCGTGAACCAGCATGGGAGCGTTAGACGAGCGTCACAGCCCTCACTAAAAAGACTGTGATGCTCTCACGTGCAGAATCCTCCCTTCACACAGAAGCTTAGACCATTTTGTATGGCTTGTCTGGAAACTTCTGTAAATCTTGTTTTAGTAAACTATCTTTTGTTATTTTTTTAAAAAAAGAAAATTTAAAAGAGAGAAAGTACTGTCCACCCACGTTCCTGCTTCTCACTGAAGGAGGTATGCTGGGTGCGCCCTGGTGGAGTAGTGGTCAAGCAAAGTCCACAGACACCCCAAGGTTCAGGGCTGGCATCTCAGGGACAGTGGGAACGACCTAGAAGAACAGCTAAATAAAATTTAAAAAGTGCTCTTCCTCCCCTTTCTTCCTGTCTACCTGCTTCTGCTCGCCTTCATTTCTGCCAGCACCTTTCCTTTTTCCTTTTTTTTAAATGGTCCCATAAAATCAGCAGGCCTTGGTCTCTGGGGTCTGTCTTGGGACAACCTAAAAATATCCGAGAATATCCCTTGGATCACCCATCCTTCTGGAGCTACGTGATACATTTAAGGGCAGCTCAACCTCCACCAAGGCCTAGGATGGAGGGTGAGGGATGTCAATAGTCTAGAGGTACCCAAAGCTGTGAATGGGAGCTGAGGTTAAGAAATGGGGAGAAAAAGTAACCAAGTATATCAGCCTACAGAGGCCCTAGGGTCCACTTCAATTCTAAAAGAGAGAAGCTGACTGTCTAAGGGTGTTCTTACAGGACTGTGGCTCTCTTCCCTGCTGCTTTGTACTGCTCCGTCTTCAAGCTGCCTCCAGTTGGGCCTCCATACCATGAGGATGTGGTTGACTACTAAAGTGATTAGTGTCTTCATTGATTGTATGTCAGCTCCCTCTCCCCAATTTTTCATTCCTACTACCAAGCAATCATACTGCTAAAATATGAGGTCAATTCTATCACTTCCCCCCTCAGAGACTTTCAGTGCCTGCTGGAGAGTCAAATTTCTTTTTCTAGTCTTTCACATCTGACACTAACCAACCCTCCAGATACTTGACAGTCAAATCTATCTAGTGAGGACCCCATGGAGATGAACCCTCTCTGGCTTTGTGCCTGTGTACACAGGTCCCAACACCTTTTCAAAGGTGACTCAGCCTGCAACTGACAACAGAAGTTTTAGCAGAAACAACTCAAAAGTGACTGAATAAAAAGCAGATAAAAGAGTTACAATGAGAAAATGGCAATGAAAACTGGTGGAGATGCCCCTCCTTGAAGATATTATTTTTCAACTGGTTTCCTGAAAGCACCCTCCTGGAAGTGTCTGAAGGTGTAAATGCAATATGTGTTCTCCCCAGGAGAGCCACAGAACCCAGGAGCACATCTCTGAGAAGTCCTGTGATGAAAACAAAACTAAGCAGGGAACTAAGCAAGTAGCTCGTGTTGGTCAGCGGGCATTTGAGCCTGTCCTCAGTAAGACTCAGAAGGAAAAGAATTTCCACATAGTCAGCATAGTCGTGTTGCTTAGATACCAGTGATCTTAGAGTGATCAGATACCCAGTGATCCCAGAGTGTTCACATTTTGTTTTCCTTGTCCCTAGCTCCCTACGGAAAAGAGAGAGGCAGAAAGGATGGTGACTGACTGACAAGTAGTTCTCAGGACTCAGTGACCTTCTCTGATGTGCTTATTAATTTCACCCAAGAGGAGTGGACTTTACAGGACCTCTTTCAGAGAAATCTATACAGCGATGTGATGTTGGAGAACTAGAGAGCCCAAGTACAGTTGTCAATCATATGTTCAAACCCAGCGTGACATCTTGGTTGGAACAAAAGGGAAGAGTTAAGGGCAAAGAAGAGAGGACTCCTTCCAAGAATGGGAAATGCAACTTAAAATCAAAGACTCAGCAATTCAACATTATATTTTTGGGAAGAAAACATCCAGTAGGATAGAAAAGGAAAGAATAAGATTGTGAGCAATGTAGAAAAGATTTTAGTGGGCTCATTCTGGTGGAGTAGTAGTTAGGCCCATTACCTCCGACTGAGCATAGTCCACATAAATCCCAATGACCCAGGTTCATGTGCCAGGGCCAGGGGTTGGGTAGGAAACAGCCAAGATGCCCAACTACAAGTAGATAAATAAATAAAATGTTTATTCCTCCTCTCCCTACCTGCCTGCCTACTAGCCATCATTCCTGCCGGCACCTTTCCTTAAAAAAACAAAACAGGCACGCCCTGGTGGAGTAGTGGTTTGGTCAACTGCCTTCGGCTGAGAGCACAGGTAACATATGCTAAGAAGCCAGTGGTCAAGATTCGGAGCTGGAATGCAAACCAAGACGAATAACTAAATAAAAATAAATAGAGTGCTTCTTCCTCCTCTCTCTTCCTGCCTGTCTCTGCTGGGCTTCATTCCTGCCTGGACCTTTCCTGTAAAAAAAACAAAAACAAAAACAGATTTCAGTGAATAATAACGCCTCTAGATACATAGGAGAACTCAATATGGAGGAAACGCTTAGGAGGATAATCGCGGTGGAAAAAACTTCCTTAATCTGCAGAAGAAAAACTCTACTGGGAAAGCCTTCATTAAGTCTATTGAGCTTACTAAACATACCAAAACACACACAGAGAGGGAAACCTTGTGAGGAATGTGGAAGTTTTAGAAGTTTCTCATACCTTCACATTCACAAATTCACATTGGGATAACCTTATAAATGTAAAGCACACACAAACACACACAGTCTAGCATTTAGTGCAGCATTTCCCAAATTTTTCAACCATGGTACTGATTTCCTGCTCCACCTACTGGCATTCTTTGGAAGAAGGATTTTTAGGATATTATTGAGAAACATTATTTCAAATTGTTCTCTTTTTGCTGTGGCCTTCCAACCAATGTTTTAAAAGTTTCAATGGTCTTTTTCCTATTTGTCGGTAAATACAGTATTTGGAGAGAGTCTTGGGAGAGCACTTGTCTTCCAATGTCTTTTCCCTCTTATTCCATAATAATAGCTCTTTTATTTTTATTTATTTATTTTTAAATAAAGAATTATTTATGTAGAGGAAGGAAGCAGGTAGGAACAAAGGCAGGTAGATAGGCAGGCAGGCAGGAAGAGAGGGGAACAAGAAGCATTCATCCATCCATTTAGTTGTTCGTGTTGGTTGTTTCCCCTGGTCCAAGCCTCAAACCCAGTCCTTGGGATTTACGCAGACTATGCCACAGTCACAGACTTAACCGCTGAGCCACCAGGGAGTACATCGTATTTGTATATAGAGATGTCGATAGTCTAGAGGTACCCAAAGCTGTGATATAGATATATACATATATAGATAGATGTAGATATATAGATATATACACATATAGATAGATGTAGATATATATATAGATATAGATACATACCTTTATAGATAGATATATAAATATACATATAGATTTGTTTTTAGGAGAAGTGCAGGCAGGAATGAAGGTGAGCAGAAGCAGGCAGGAAGAGGGAGGAGGAAGAAGCAGTCTATTAGTTCTTTATCTTGGTTTTTGCCCCTGCCCCAGGTCTTGAACCAGGGACCTGTGGGATGTGTGTAGACTGCACCTGGTATACTAAATCCCTAGGCCACCAGGGTATGCCAATATATATTTTTAAAGTGAGTGACACTGATTTACAACTCTGAGACAACTTTTAAGCTGGGCATGTGGCTGCCAAGAACAAAGTCAACTCCGCCCAGCTCTGGGTGACCACTTTGTGACTAACTGATGGCCAATGGGATACAAGGGAGGAGAAGGTTGTGGGCTCTGGTCTGTAGTCACAAACGAATACGATGCGCCCCTCTTTCCTCCGCTGTCTTCACCAGTGGCTGGAATGTAGAGAGGTGGGGAGCAAAACTGAACCAAGTAGCTAAAAGCAGCGTCCTGTTTATTCTTTAAAGTGGTATTACGTTTGGTCTCTGTCACATGCAACCTAGTCTTAATGCTCGCTGCAGTCACCACTTAGTGTTTTATTCGATCATAATCGTACTCCTACTGTTTGGGAAATGCTTCCCCACTCTCTAATCTCAGGAGTTTGCAGGGCCCCATCTCCCTGTGTGGCGCAGGTTCCAGGGAAGGACACATAAAACCATGTGGGCCTAGGAGTCTCCTTGGGATGGTTCTCCCTGGAACTGCAGGGAAGCACCTTCTCTTTTACTGATCATGAGGCTATAAGGAGATGAGCTCGGAGTTTTCTAAAGCTCTAGTTCCAGGTGTGCCCTAGTGGAGCAGTGGTTAGGTCAATTGCCTCCAAAGGAGCACAGGCCACCTACCCCTGGGTGTGAGTCCTGGGTTTGGGGGGAAGCAACCAGTATGAACAGCTAAATAAAAATAAATAAAATGCTTCTTCCTCTTGCTTCCTGCCTGCCTACTTGCCTTCATTCCTGCCTGCATCTTCTTCTTCTTCTTTTCTTTATTTTCATAAAAGATCTAGTTCCAGCCTCCTTGTGGAGAGTGATAGCCTGAGTAACAGAGGTTCACAGGCAGAGTCATTTAGGGAGAGTCACTTAGGGATTCCCTGCAAACAGACCCTGAAATGAGGATTCCTATGCAAGAGGTTATTAAAGAAAGACTTCTAGGAGAAACCGGAAGGGAGTGGGAGAAGGAGGGCAGGGAAAGGGAGAAAGCTGAGCTGGGGTGGTATTTCGGGTGAATTTCAACTTCACCTGGTCCCTTGGGTGAGGTGCCACACCTCAGGGTTCTCCTGCCTCCGGGTAAGAGAGCTGAACTTTTTCCTTCTTCCATGCTATCACTCACTGATTAAGGACTGCCTGGGGAATATAAATGTCCAGAGCCTACAGAAGACTTCAGATGCTCTAGGGCAGTGCTCCCATGAAAGCGCAGTTGAGAAAGGCCAGGAAGCCCCCAGGGTTGGGCACAAAACCAGTGAGAGCACTGCCAGGGAGTGTAAACTCCAAGCCAAGGGTGCACAGAGGCAGAGCCCAGGTGGAGCCAGCCCGAAAGCCCTTCACCCTCCCTTCCCTGGAGTTTGGCTTTGGTGGCTCAGGCCACAGGCTCCAGGGTGCTTTCAGGGCACTGCTAGCGAGGCAGAGCTGCAGCCAGGTTCAGACTGAGACCTGGCACCAGTGACTGGGTTCGGCAGGGAGCCCTGGGTCCAGGACCGAATGCAGCTCAGAGCCCCGGCGGGCAGCCTGTCAGCTTGGAGACCATCTGGCACCAGCTTTCACAGCAGATCCTGGTCACGCCCAGCTTGGGGAAGGTCCACCTTTGACCAGCTCTGTGCATCCACCTCTTGCCAGTTTTGCTATGAATGCCTGGCACTGGCAACCTTCAGAAGATTGCCCTCAGGCACAGGAGCCTCTGATGCTTGGTGGGCTGGAAGTATCCAGGAGTTGTAAGTTCCCCCTTCCCAGTGGCCAGTAGCCAAAGACGCTGTGGGAATAGAGGTGCCCAGTTCCTTTGCCTGGAGGTGTAATTTATACTCCCCACCCGGAACATCAGGCTGAGACTAGAATTCACTCTACTAGTTTTGTAGTTGGGTTTCCTCCCTTCCCCATCCCCTTAAGGCTTCTCCTGGAAGCAGTTCCTTCAAAATCATTTGCATCTGAATCCCTGCGCCAGGGACAACCTGATATACAAACCAAAAGTTTCTAGATGCTCATTTTGTGGCACACTTACTGGTTAAGTCTGAAGCCTCTGACTGGTGTAGTCCACATACATCCCAAGGACCCAGTTTCATGACCTGGGACCCCAGGGAATAGCCACTAACTAAATCAATAAACTACTTCTTTCTCATCTCTCTTCATTCCTGCCTGCGCCCTTCCTTTAAAAAACACACTCATTTTGTAAGTGGAACTCACTACTGAATGATTAGCTGATATAATTACATAAAACACATGTCAATGGTGACCTCATGATGGCAGGATCCATCCCCCTTTTTATTGATTGTAATCAATTTCCTTCATTAAATCACTGTTTTCCCATTCTCAACCATGCAGTGTTGAGGGGAATTGACCCCTATCTGAGCTCCCACATGGCATCAAATGGATTTAGGACAATCAACAGATCTCATTCCTCTGGCCATAGAAATTAGACTTGTCGTGGGCAGGAAACCCACTGATCCAAAGGGGACCCGAGAAGGCATCTGCTTAGGAAAAGCTACTTGGAAGGTCCAGGAAGAAACAGCTGGCTGATATTGCTCCAGTTCCCTGGGAAGGGAGAGACTACCAGGAGACAGGGCTGAGATGCAAAGAAAGAAAAGCTAGGTCTGGTGAGCTGAGCTCCCCAAATTCCCTTCCACTCTTTAGTTGATTCGAATTGTGATTTCTTTTTTTTCGTTTTTGTTATTTGCACATTTCAGAGTCCTGAATGATTCAGCTGATTCTGGAGGTGGTCCTATTTTGAGATTATTTTAGGTGTTCTTTATACTTCCTGAATGCTCTATTTATATGGGTAAATGAAAAAGAAAAATTTCCCCTGGGGGGAAATGTTTAGTGGGTAAATTATTTTTTCAGTCTTCCAAGAGACAAAGATCCTAGAGCGGCGCACCCTGGTGGAGCGGTGCTGAGGTCAATCACCTCTGAGGGACCCAGGCCACATACCCCTGGGTTTGAGTCCTGGGTCCAGGGGGAACGACCAGCGTGAACAACTAAATGAAAAATAAAAATGAAAGTGCTTCTTCCTCGTCCCTTGTCAAAATAAATAAATAAATAGATAAACTAAAACCCACAAGATCCTTAGAGGTCTGTTGCACAGCTGTGTGAATGTACTTAATACTAGATATAGTATTGCATGAATTGTAGGCTGAAAATGGTTAAGATGGTGAATTTGTCATGTCCTGGTGGCTCAGGTGCTCAACTGGCGACTGGGGCATAAACCAAGGACCCGAGTTCAAGACCTTGGGCTGGGGGAGCAACCCCCGCTAAAACAACAACAACAACAACAACAACAAACAATTAGAAGGTCTTCCTCCTCTTCTTTTTCCTTCCTTGGACTTTAAGTGGTCCACAGACCACTCAGTCATCTGCGCCATAAAGGCATGTTCTATATCTTACATTTCTAGACAGATTTGAGAATCACTTTTCCTTACCCCTCCTATGTGATTTTGATTGGAATGGGATTGCATTTCTAGAGAAATTTACTTCTCTCTACAGTATAGTCTTCAGCTAAATTAGGTATTTCAGTATGGTTTTATGATTTTCTTCAAATCTAGTCAGCAATTTCCTATTAATTTAACCTCTGAAGTATTTTTTTTTTAAAGAAAGAAGAAGAAGATTCATTTTAAAGAAGGAAAACAGAAAGGGAGAGAAGGATGAAGCATCTTTATTTAATTTGATTTTTCAACCCCGCCCCAGGTCAAGAAGCAGAATCCTTGAGCCACAGGAGCTCTAAGTATTTTATTTTGTAGTTATTGTGAATGACACATTCATTCTATGTTTTCTGAATGTCACTCCACTATAGAAGTATTCTCGATTTTGAAATTCTTTGAAACCATCTACTTTCCCAAACACACATTAAAAATGCATTTGTTTTTTGTAGGTTGTGATCGCTTTATCTACAACTTACGTGTAGTCACTCACTCTCTTTTACACCAATTTTATACTTCTCACTACTGTGTTAACTGAAGCAATTTTCGTTTCCACTGTTTTCGTGGCCTCATGAGCACTGCTCTCCCTCCTGCTGCTGCTAGAACAGCGGCTGTCTGCCGGCTTACGGGAGGAATGACACAGCAGAATGCACGGGAAAGGATGTCCATTTTTGGAGTTTTTAGTTTCAAATGTCTTTATCATATTTAGATGAGCAGATGAGGGTGCAACGGAGCCTTGATACTGTGGCCTCAGGGCCACGGCTGGTGAGCTGTCTGTCCTTGGCCCAAGATGAGTTAAGTACAGATACAGAAAGCAGGCTCTTAGAAACCTGTAGAGCAATTTGATGTTGCCACAATATCCAAATGCATGACTGGCAGACTCATCCGGACTCATCTGGTGTATAGAGCAAAACATGAATCTGGGACATTTGGAAGTAAAATGAAGCTGGTCCTTTACCAGTCTAATAAGTCCTTTTTTATACCCAGCTCCGGGTCTCGAACCTGGGTCCAAGGGCTTTACATGGCCTGCACCCTAGCTGCCCACTTCACAGAAGTGTGACTGATAAGTACTTTGTTCGATTCATTAAGAGGCTCTGGCTCAGAACAAAGAGTTATAGGGAAGCAAGTGGGTTTGAAATTGCAATGTCTCTGCATTTGGTTCCCCTTCCCCAGAAGCGCAAACATTGCCATAAAGGAGGGTGGGGGCTGGGAGAGGAGGACTGGCAGTTGGGGAACAAGAGGAATCTAGACAGCCAGGGACACTAGAACTGGAAGGGACCCACGCCCTTTCTTAGGTCGGGCCTGGGAAGCAGAAAGGTCCTACCATTTCTCTGAAAAATGAAAAGGCTTTACACAGAGCCAGACAGCTAGAAACAGAGATGCCCTGAGTTCCCATGCACTTCAGCTTGGGGCTGGGAGAATAATTTGATGTGTGTCTAGAAGCTGCCCAAAGGCAGTGAATAATCATTGTGCCACCAAGTTGGCATAAGGGCAAACCTAATGCTTCTACTTGCCCCAAGGAGGTGCGAAAGGAACGGAGAGACAGAGACCTTAGGAAAATGTGCAGCCGAGAACAGCTACCTGCAGGAACCAACACCTGAGGTCTAGACACACCATATCTCAGCAAATGCCAGTATGGCGACCCAAGGGCCAAATGCTTCCTCTCCCTGGAGACCTTGACACTCTGCGACATCCCCCTCCTCCAAATGAAATGACCAGTCTGGTGGAGGAACTCTCCTCTCATGCCCATTTCAACCACTTGACAGTATGGTGACTCATGATTGAAATTCAACGGAATTATTATGATTTTTTAAAAGGCAGGAAAATTTGGTAACAGCTGAACTCCAGTAAAGTTTGTGAGTCATTGGACTGAGATTCATGTCTGCTTTTGCTTTCTTTAACCAGAATGATGGATGTTAGCGACACCATCATCTTACTTCTGATTTAAATGGGAATGCATCTGGTATTTAACTGTTACTTGCAGCATGTGCTACTGATTCCTCACATACTTTATGATGCTAAGGTCTATCTACCTGAAGATGGCAAGAAATTTTTATTAAATCAGGAATGGATATTGAATTTTATCTAATATCTTTTTAGTATCTATTAAGAGAGTCACCTGAATTTTCTCCTTTAACCTACTAAGGCAATGATGCACACGACAGATTTCCTTTTTCTTTATTTTTTATAAGAGTATTCATTCATCCATTCATGCATTCATCCTTCCTTCCCCTGGTCCCAGTCTGGTGTCCATCCTTGGGTGTGTAAGGCCTGCACCTAAGCCTCTGAGCCACAGAGACAGAGCAAATTTTCTTCATATACCTTTGACTTTGCCTACTTGTGCTAACTCACAGCTGGATTTAATTTTATCATTTATTTAAATTCTAAAATCAATCTTTATTAGTGAGTTTGGTGTGTACTTTTAAAAAGATTCATTTGGACAGACTTTGATATGGGACGGATATACTTGGTTTAAAAAATGAAAAGGGATGAGAATGTAAAATCTATAGTCTTTTTTGAAGATGTGTTAGAACTATTCTACTACTACTGTCCATCCTGGTCTGAAAATTTGGGGGAATAAAACCTGTCAGGACCCTTTACCTATCCTCTATGTTAGTGAATCTAGTCAAGGTTTTCCACGTTGATTTTAGTATTTGTATTTTCCTATTAAAAATATTCATATCATTGCCATTTTTAGATTCTCACATAAAATTGTACCCAATACTGGAACACCCTTGTGACTCAGGTGGCTGAGACAGCTAAGGTGCAGACCATGTAAAGCCCAAGAACCGGGGTTTGAGACCTAGGGAAGGGGTGAGGAGGGAGGGACTTTAACCCAATACAGTCTGAGTGTCTATGCCTGAATCCGGAGTTTCACTGGAGGGCAGTGTTCTCCAACTCTAGGTGGCCTTCTCCAATGTTCTCTCTAATCTCGCCCTGAGACTTTTTCTTTTAAAGGAAAGGTGCAGACAGGAGTGAAAGTAAGTAGTTAGTCAAGCAAGGAGGACGAGAGGAGGAAGATTTTATTTTTTTATTTAGTTGGTCACACTGGTTGGTCCCCTTGGACCTGGGCCTTGAATCCACAAAAAAAGTGGTGCAAATTTCCTCCAATACTGAAAGCAACACTTTTGCAATTCTCTTGCTCCATTTTCTTTTGTGTTCCTGAGTCTTTTCATGAGTCAAGTGCCTCCTCTCATCTTTACCTAAAGGAGCCTGACTTCGTCCAGTGTCAGGAGTTGTGAAAGACTTGATCAAATATTTTTGTTTTACGCTTCTAGTCTCAGATAAAGAAGAAAGGTCATGCTTTCTCTGGGCTTATTTACCAGATTTAGAGGATGAGCTGAGAGTGAAGATAAGGCTGGACTCCCAGCTGGGTGAGGACAGTAGGTTAAATTCTTTTCCATGGAGGATCACAGAGGATTCTCGAAGGTCTCACCTGCCTGCGTCCTCTCCGAAGGTCCCTCCTGTCACAACCTTCCAGCCATAAGGGAGTCAGGTAGTTGGCAGACCACACCTGCCTTGTCCCCGTCACCATGCTTCCTTGACTTCACTTTTACAAGAATTAGTTAAGCCATATATTTATGTATTGTATCCTTTTCTATATATGTACTACATTTCACAATGGAAAAGGTTTAAAAAGTATCTATTTTACATATGCATTTTGTGGAAAGAAAATAGCAAACTGTTAATGGGGAGGGAGGGTTTTTAATCTTAATCTATTTATTATAATTCTGTATTTAAATAAGTTCATTATTTTCAAAGCTTGGGAAATGACCAGATAGCAGAAAACCCAGGGCTAACCTCCAATAACTAGAGATGCTCTTACGGTCTGGGATGTGAGAGCAGGAGGCTTCAGCACGCAGCTGTCGCCTTCCTGGATCATGGCCAACCATGCCTTTGACTTACTACCTTCTACCTTCCTTCCACGCTATCAGTTACTCACAGGGTTTTGAACCTCAGGAACTTATCTTCGCCAGTTCTGGCTCTGCAGGCTCCAGAGACTGTCTAAAAATCTCAGAGGTACAGAATATTAAAAAAAAAATTATTATAACATTATTAGTTCTAATCCAAATTCCCTTAAAAAAAATGGCAATGTTTTCCATGAGAGACAGAAGTCAGAAAAGGAGAGAAGATATTCCTATTTTAAGAATGTCACAAACACATTTTTTGAACATTATTGGGCTTTCAGTCAATGAGTGAAAGTGGTGCCCATGTACTGGGTCAGCAGAATCTGAGAAAGGCCAAGGAACCAGGTCCAATAAGTAAGAGGAGGCAGCAAGAGGGCTGACACAGTCCATGACACCCAGCCCATCCGAAGTGGGTGGTGGGAACACGACAGCAATGAGGCCCTGGAAGGCCCTGGGGGGAGAAGGGAACTTTTGTCAGGAACAAGGTCAGGGCTCAGACACTAGAATCATATAACTACCTGCCCTCCCCAACCCACATTTATAGCACAGAACACAGAAAAAAACAATTGTGAGTTGCTTTCCCGTGACACCGATAGCTGGAATCCTTTCACCCAGGGCCAATACAGACCTTAGACAGGACCCTGGCTAAGAGATGTTCATTGACTATCAGGCAGGCTGAACTCACCCAGAGAGTGAGGCATGCTTATTCCCTGGGAAGAAACAGGGAAGTCACATGATTTTTTTTTTTTATGCAAAGGTGCAGGAATGAAAGCAAGTAGGCAGGCAGGCAGGCAGGCAGGCAGAGAGAGAAGGATTTTACTTTATTTAGTCGTTCATCGTGGTTATTTCACCTGGCCCAAGGTCTTGAACCAGGGACCTTGAAATATATGTGGACTGCAGGGCAGTGCACTAAACCATGAGGTCAGCAGGTGCACCAGTAATGTGATTTTTAATACTGAATTCCCCAGAACTTAGGGAAGCGGTGGTACCAGGTACTTCTAAAAGTGGAGACAGAGGTAAACCATACATGAGTCGACGGGCCAAAAGTCAATTTAAGACTTCGATTTTATGTGCTTATTTTATGAAAATGCATCAAGCATTTGGTCTATGTACTTTTCCGCAGATAGACTATACTTCAATAAAAAGTGAAAAATGACACGGACCTCTCCTCCCTAACTCTGAACAACAGAGCACAGGTCACTCCCACACCGTGGCAGGAACCGGGAAGTTTATTCTTTAGAGAGGGTTTCTGAAATCAGAGTGCTTGGCTGACAGGCTGGGAGACACCATTTGCACTTGAGGTGGGAGCACCAGGCAGAGAACAGGGGATTAACTGAAAATCTACACAGTCCATGTTGAGACTCCCCGTCTTTTTGCCAACTTGCTTCTCAGACACTCATGGCTAGGCCAGTCTGAGAAAGACAGCCTCAGGGAAAGATCTAGAGTTACTGACCATTCCATTCCCCAACGGCCCCAGACTGTTCCACAGAGAATCCCAGAGCGCCACTGGGTTTTCTTTTCTCCCCCTTTAGTATGAGCTGACAGCCAAGGATCACCTGGAAAATGGAGATTAAAGCAAAGAACATAGAGAAGAGGCAAGCAAAAGAGAGAAGGAAACTTCAAAATGACTCATGAACATCCTCAAAGAGATTCATTCAGTCATCCTATCACTCAACAAAGATAATTGGTGCCTGTGAGCCAAGCATGATTTTCGGGCATTGGAAACAGCAGTGAATCAAACAGACATGTTTGCCCTTCTAAGCTGATATTTTAACTGTGGTGGGGTGAGGCAGTGAAATGGAACGGAAAAGCATGAAGAATACACACAACAAATAAGATTAAATAATGAGTTAGGAAGGAAGGGTTGCTATGGAAAGAAAAGCAGAGGAGGTGCACCGCTCTGGCATAGGCAGCGGAGGAGCAGGCCATGTAAGGCCCATGAGTCTGAGTTCAATCCTGAGGTGGGAGGGGAGAACCTCCCCACCCCCCGAAAAATGCCAAGGAGATTGGAGACTGGGGCTGCTGATCTAGGGAGAGATAGGATGGATGTGTGGGCAGGCTGAAGTATTAAACACAGAGGCCAGGGCAGGACTCCTGCGAAGATGTGATTCGAACAAAATCTTGAAGGAATGAGGGATGGTAGGCAGAAGGAACAACTAAAGCCAAGACCCTAAGATGGGAGTGGGCTCAGAGAAGTCAAGAAACACTGTTCTGACTGGAACGGAATGAATAAGAGGTAGAGTGGTAGAGGGTATCAGGGAGATGAGGGGGAGGAGAGATCATGTTGGGCCCTGCTGGCCATGGCAGGGACACAAGCTTTTCCTGTGAGTCACAGTCACTGGGGGATATGAGAGAGGAATTACGCGATATGATGCGGTTGAAAAGGATCACCGTGATGGCTGTGTTGACAAGTGAAAATTTTATATTGATAAGAACATAGAGATAAGAAAAGATGTTATGTCCACAAAGTGAAAATTGATGCCTTTAATTTAAACAAATGCATACACACAACTAGAATGTTAAAGAGTCCTTGGACATTAAAAATCATGAGAACAAACTGCCACCACCCCCCTGGCAAAAAAAAAAAAAAAAAAAAAAAAAAAAAAAAAAAAAAAAAAAAAAAAAAAAAAAAAAAAAAAAAAAAAAAAAAAAAAAAAAAAAAAAAAAAAAAAAAAAAAAAAAAAAAAAAAAAAAAAAAAAAAAAAAAAAAAAAAAAAAAAAAAAAAAAAAAAAAAAAAAAAAAAAAAAAAAATCACTGAAGAATTGTAAGATGAAGCTGAGGCAATCTTCCATAAAGGAGATTTAAAAAACACATGGAAGAAAGATCAAATATGCAAAATAGAAAAGAACCGACATCTAAAGAAATAATTCCAGAGGTAGGAAACAGACATTTGAGGGGAGGAAATTATCAAAGAAACTAATTTCAGAAAATTCCCTAACACTACAAAGACATGAGCTTCTAGGTTGAAAGAAACCAGACAACCTGGCACAAAAGAAAATGGGCAGTGGATAAAAGTAGGTCAATAAGAAGACATATCACTGTGAAAATGCGGAACACTGATGAAAACCCTACAAGCTTCCAGATAAAATATCATTAGGTATCTCCACAGACAATGGAAGCCTAAAGGCACTGCAGTTACCCCCTCACCTCTCAGGGGCAGTGGGCAGGTAGAGAAAAGGGCAGCAGGCAGCAAGAGTTATTTAAGATGAAATGAACGGAACACTAGATGCTTGCAAACAGCCGCAGTTTGAATTAGTGATAAGACTCATGGAATAGTGATCTAACCAAAATGACACAATTATATGAACAAAATGGAAGGCCTGGAAGATATGAGTTTGATGGTGACAACAGTTAAATCTCCATCTTTCAAAGGATAAAGTAAATTGATCAGGACTCATTCTCAAAAATTACAGTATAAGGATATCACACAGAGATATCACATAAAGATATCAAAGTCAGTACATAGTCGAAGAATGGAAGGTGGTTCTCTCTTGGGGAGAGAAGAAAGTGCAGAAAACTACCGATTTTCAGGAATGGATCTCTTTCTCCCTAAATATTTTGTAAACTTCTGGAGGGAGTAGACAATTCCTGTAGGATGTCTAGCGAATACTATGCTTATAGTAAGTGGCCCCCAAATAAGTCATGAATAAACGTAAAAGTAGAATTCAAGATGAGTGAATAGACAAATTTAAATCAAAGTCTAAAGACCAAAGGTAAAGCTGTGATTGATAATAGTTAAACATGCGAGGAACTAATTTTATCAATACAGAGCTTTAAAGTTCTATGTCCTACTTCCTTTTTTGTTGTTTTAGATGTAGCAGGTGGGAATCTCATCCCATAAACTCAGATTTGAAAAGTTTCAAAGCCCCATCCTGCCAACGGGCCTGTTAGCATAGATCAACCATATCTCTTTCTGTCAGGGAGTTAAGATTTTCCAAAAATCTCCTTATGTATCATTGGCCAGAACGGGATCACATGCCTGCAGCTCAAGCCAATCGCTGGTTAAGAGAGGTGGGTCTGTATAAATGACTGTATAAACCAATCACATTTCTTATCAGAGCTGAACATGAGGTAGATACCATTGGGGGCTCCCTGACTATGCCTCCTTCCCTTTGGTTTCAGTTGCTGCCCTAATCTGAATATTGGTGTTTGAGACTTTAGCATTTTTCTCCTGGCCCTGAGTCTCAAACCTGGGCCTTGGGCTTTACATGACCTGCACCGTAGCCACTGAGCCACAGGGGTGCATCACAGTTAATGTTTAAGTTGTCCTAATAGAGACATCCTCAAGTTTCCGTGACCTGGGACTTGATAAGCAAATGTGGATCTATCCTGTCAACACCTGCTGTGACTATAGATTTTGTGCCTGTGCCTGCCTTTTTCTAGATTGCAAAACCCTAATCTGTGTGCCTTGAGAAGTTAGCTGCTTTTACTGCCAGTGGTGAGCTAAGAAGCCTCCCTGGCTCCTCCCTAGAGGTGGATGCAGAGACCTGTAAGGGCAGCAGGAGGGGAGCATCCCGTCCATGTTCAGAAGCAGCAGGAGTCCTTGATCTTGGGCCAGCTTCATTCCATGGCACTGGGGTCCAAGTGCGGCTTCACTCCCCATTAAATGGGGGGAATACTTGGAATTTCCTGACACTCCCCAAGGGGAAACTTGGAGCTCTCAGCAAGTCCTCTGTCAGTAAGTTGCTGTCACATCTTAAATATTCAGACCACAGCTGCAGAGACGTGAGTCTGTAGAGCTATCTGGGGAGACATAAGCCTCGTCACTTTTCTCACCCAGTGCACCATCTTCTGCACTCTGCTGGGCAACAAACCCTCCCAGCCTGTGTTTGTGATTGTTGTCTTTTTTTTTTTTTTTTTTTGGGGGGGGGCAATTCTGCATGTGGTAGCATCAAACCAAAAGCGGCAAATCCCTCTCAAAGGGGTAGCATTGTGGTCAAGAAACTTGACCCCTCACACTCGAACATTTTCTACTTGGCTCTTCTCATGTTAGGGAGAGGACTGAAGTCAAGGAGACTTCGAGAGACCCACAGAGGAAACCCGGCACCTCCAGGCTGGAGGGTAAACTCCTGATCCCCCAGACCTGCCTCCCTTGAAAACATACCCTGCCTCTCATGGGGCCCCGTCACACTGTTCCCTTCATCTGGTCTTCAGAGCTGCCCCTCCTGTGGACCTGCCCCATCTGCTGTTTTGACTCCTCGCTGCTCACAAAAAGGGTCTTCACAAAGCCTCCTGTGATGCTTCCATGCCGTTTCTATGACGTGTCCTCAAAGACCCTGGGAGTTCCCATTTCAGCTGGAGAATAAGGGTGGATCAGGACTCTTATCTTCTGGGTGTCCCCTTCCACACTACACCCATTGGCACTGCCAGAGGAGGTCCAGTCCCAAAGTGGGGAAATGGACTAGAAGGCACAGGGTGCCCCAGATCAGTGAAAGTCCTGGGACTCGTTAGGTGGCAGGGTCTGACTTAGCAGGGCTGGGTCCAAGGTTCTGCATTTCTAAGAAGCTCCGAGGTGATGCCAATGCTGCTGGCCCATAGACCACACTAAATTGCAAGAGGAAGACCGAGGGCAAGTGCTGAAGAAGAGGTGAAAGGGGCTGTGGAAGTGAGGGACGAGCAAGCATCAAGAGGGTGCTCCAGATGCTCATCTTCATGCCTTTGCTGTGGTCTCCTGAGACAGAAGCCTCCGTGGCTCAAATGTTGGCTGCAAGGGGGTGCTTTGGTTCCCTGGT
The DNA here is from genome assembly GCA_004363575.1 of Solenodon paradoxus. Classification (NCBI taxonomy): domain Eukaryota; kingdom Metazoa; phylum Chordata; class Mammalia; order Eulipotyphla; family Solenodontidae; genus Solenodon; species Solenodon paradoxus. The sequence continues at coordinate 230,062 of RJWH01000873.1, read as the reverse complement.
TCCAAAGACAAGAGCACACAGCCTCCACACTGGCGAAGGGCCAGGGGCTAGACACATCCTGCCACCTTCTGGTAGGCAGTTGTCAGGGAAGGAGCCCCCAATTTGGCTGGGGATCGCCCATCTGCGAGGCCAGGTGCTGTGACACCCAATCTAGGAGCGAAGCCTCAGGATAGGAAATCAGAAGAGCAAGGCAATTAAGATAGGTTAATTTATGATCCTGTGAAGGTGAGCAGAAAGTCAAGGCTGTTCCTCTCTACCAGTTTCCCTCACTGCACAGTAACAGCAGGCTCCTCCGCCTGCTGGCAAGGCCGGTGCATGACCCTGGGAGAGGGCTTGCAGGTGGGTGTGAATGGGCTCACTCTCCAGAGCAGAGGTAGCATTAAATGTCTGAAGAGTAGCTGGACTGTCAGGCAGTTGACAGGGGTCACTTAGGAAAGAATGAATCAGATGGTACTGGCTCACCTGTCCACACTTTAAAGGATGGTCGTGTCCTGGAACGGAAACGCACTTGGACTTTGGTTCTTCATTCAATACAGCTGAATGCCCACAAGCACTGTTACTTTGTGGATGGAAAAACATACTCTTTGCCCTTAAAAACCATCAGCAGGCAGGATGTAAAAGCAACCACTCTGGTGGCAGCTGCAGTAAGGTGGAGAATTCCACTCAGATAGAGCCGCTTCACTACCTTGCCCCTGTTGGGGGACAGGCTCTCAGTAACTATGAGAAATCTGATTTTTTATGAAAAGCCAAAAGTGAAGATCATCTTTCCACTTTTAGAAAGAAAATGCAAGCCATCATCTGTGGCCATTAGCAGGCAGCTTCTGCTCCTCTCTGACCAAGCTCTCCTGCTGCATTCTCCGCACCTAACAATTCCTGGCAGAAAGGAAGCAGTCAGTGTGCTTCTGGTGCCCACAGGGAGATGCTCATCCAGGGGCAGTGGGCCTGGAATCTCCATGTGCAGAACAGCTGAGTAACGGGTGGCATTTTAGTCTTATGCCAGGCGTACTAGTTACTGCAACTAAGAAAATCCTTATAAAACTAGGGCACACGATTTGGCCGACACGTTAAAAGTGGGAGAAGGCTGCTTTTAAGTAAAATATACATTTGAAAATTGACCATAGTCCCCAATCTTCCTACTGTCCATATCTCTGCCCTTTTCTTTAGTTGTCCAACCCCTAAAGGCGTTTGGCTTTCATATTTGGTAAGGAGAATTAAAATTTTGCCTTAATCTGGGTCCCAATTATTGCCTAAGAATCTTATTCAACTCAAGGAGTAAAATAGAATACATAATCAAAGTTCTTAGCAACAATGTCTTGCAAAGGGTTTAAGACATTCACCATTATATTGAGTCTAGGTGTTTTCTAAGAAGCACCAGAAAGAACAATTACTGTCAATGTAGAGAGGTTATACGGAGTCTGATTTTGGCTTAATAAACAATATTTCTATAACAATTCCAATTAGAATGATATTAGGAATCTGAATGGTCAAACAGACCAGCAAGTGCCATTTCTCAAGGGACATCTGAGAATGTCAGTTTCAGGAAACTGACTTAAAATTTGTCTCTGCTCTTAGGACCCTGAGTACACATAGTCTGGAAAACAATGTACATTAAAAAGAATGTGTCTGATTCCTGTGGCTATAGAAAGCTAACAAAAATAAAGTAGGAAAAAAAATGTACAACTATAGAATGGGAGCCCGCGTTTAAAAAAAAAACAAAATCAGATATGTGTTTGTGTGCTTTGAATGTTTCCAGAAGGGTACGTAAGAAACTTAAGATGACCTTGGCAACTGGACAGGACAAACATTTCCTCCCCCTACCAAATCCTTACTTTTTACCTTATCTTTCTGTTCCATTTTGATTTATTTTCCATTACCAGTGGTATCATTACCATTCTAATAAGGACCAAATTTGTTGGTTCAGCCAAAATCTTGTGGTCTGAGTTTTGCTTTTGCAAGCACTGTTCAGAATAAAGTTTTATATATTTCTTTCATAGTTAAGGTCCAAGAACTTTAACCAGAATACTGGACCCCCCGACTTCCTGCATCTAACCTTGGAGGCTGCTTCATGTACCATCTTTGTTCCTCTTTTCTGAGTCCTAGTTTTTTCCTCATGTTCCTTCACTGGAGATGTCATCCTGTTTCATGGCTCCCAGCTATAGTTCCAACACCGATCAAATCTCAATTTCCAGTTTAGACTCCCTTCTGAATTTCAGACACAGACATTGCAATTGCCTACACAATAGCTGTTTACAAGTTGAGCAGACATCTAAAATCGAACACATCTAACATTAAATGCATCTTCCCCAATAATTCTGCTCTCCCCACAGTCATCCTAATTTCAGTTGATTCTTTCCAGGCATGTAGCCACTCAAGTCCATAACCTCAGAATAAAACAAAGACTGGGAAGTGAAGTCGCAATGCCAGTTATCTACATATAAAACGTAGTCCTGAGTATTAGGATCAAAGATACAGAATCATTAAAATGTTTTCTGAAGTATGTTTAATGTTAACTCATTTTAAGTCTAGAATTTAGAGTCTGACCTTTTAATTTCTTTTGAATACAGGTCACTTTTTGCAAGCTAGGGAACAAAATTAAACGAAGGCAGTCTAGCGCTCTAGGGATCCAGGCTGAGCCTTCTCGTCTTCGGTGGTGTGATGTCATAATATGAGGCGCTATAACGGTTATAAACTCTAACCTCTTACCTACATTTTTCCTTAGGAAACAGTCAAAAGTTCAGTTCTTAAAGGCATGATAAACAGAACATCTTGTAGAATGACCCAAATTATATGCTGGTCAACTTACTGGTGAAATAGATTAGAACTGGCCAAAGATTGGTAAACAGATAAGTATTTAAAATTTGAAAACACGTTCTGACATTTTAAAAATTCTGGTTACTAATAAGCAAATTTAAAAAAAAAATGACAGATGCACTTATACTGTTATTTGATTTTGTCAAAGTCTTACACTAGAACAGGAAGTTAGAGATGAGTGTAGGGAATAAGACAGTTATTTTCAAAATTACTTAGTAATAAGACATTTGACATACAGTATTCTTTATATGCCACAATAACAGAATAACAGGACTATTTAAAAAAACAACAATTATTCAATTCTAAAAAGGGTGGTGGCAGCAACACTTTCTACTAAAAAAATACCCTCCTGCTTTCCCAAACAATTAACATTGCTAGTCTTCTTCCATGATATATTCAGGTGGACAAACTTGTCTGGGTTTTTGCCAAGAACAGAAAAATACAGTATGTCCTAATTAGCTAATTGTAAGCTCAGTTAAAATCTTTAGGATGGACTCATAAAAGGAGGTCGTTGTGTTAAACACCTGCAAATTGCAGAATTCCTTAGCCCTTAGCCATAGTTCCTGCTCACTGTCTTAAAGCTGGGCTCAGGCCCATGTGAGAGTCTTCTCAAGGCTGAGGTGGGAGCTAGTCATCAAAGTCTGGAATGTCATCATAGGAGTAACCCCTGTAGCCTTTCGATGCATAGTAGGCGATGCGCAGGTGGTAAAATCCTGGCAGGAACACCAGGATGCCAATAATCAGGACAGGAACAGCCCGGTCTGTCCCCTGGTGACAGAAAGAGGCAAACGTATTAGTACAATATAAACTACATTTTAGGATAAAATAAAAGTCATGGGTCCATAAACCAGTCTTGTTCTTTCCAGGTACACTAATGACTAAATTTTAGAAAGACGGCAAAGTACTGGTGTGTCCTGGCGGCTCGGGTGTTAAGTCCATGGCCACGGAGAAGACCATGTAAAGCCCAAAGGTGTTTGTGACCCAGGGTCTGGGGGAACAACTAAATAAACAAATAATACTCCCTCTCCCTTCCTTCCTCTCTTCTTGCCTATTGCCTTCATTCCTGTCTGCTTCCTTCCTCTTGAAAAAAAAAAAAAGATTGCAAAGAACTAAAGTTATGTTTTTACCTACAGGTATTTTGACTTATCTCCACATGCTCCTTGAAAGCTTTTAGTTGTGAACATACTGTACAGTGCTTTATCTTTTTATCTCTTACTGTAACAAGCTACTGCCAAAATATTCCCCTGCACAGCCACTGAGACCATTGGATACTCTGATGGTCTCTGTAATTGTACCGAATACCACAATAAACTTCTGTGTTTTTCCTGGCCTTTTAGATTATTTCCTTAGTGTAGACTTCAGGAGCATACTTTATAGGCCAAAGAGGGGGGAACAGTGTTGAGGCTCTTTATCAGCTAGGTTTCTTTCAATTTTTAGGGAAATTCCTTGAGGGAGGGACTTTGCTCATCTCTGACCACCCAGCTCTGCCCATCATATAACAGAGGCTCAAAAAATGTGCTGAATGAATGGATTCAGCTTTATAAAACGGCTGTCTTTCTTCTTTTTAGGTGCAGTTCTAAATGTTTACGTAGTTAAATGTATTCTCCTTTTCTTTTGTGATTTTCCCCATTACTGTGTTTTTTTTGTTGTTTTGTTATGTTTTTTTGAGAGATGAAGGGAGAGAAGAAATAAGTATTTTAATTTACTTAGTTTATTTCATTTTTGCCCCCAGGACTTGGGCTTGGGCTTTACATGGTCCATATCCCATGAGTCTCAGACACCTGAGCCACACGGTACACTGCCCCTTGACCCCATTGTTTCTAAGCTTAAGATTTCTTTCATTTAAAGATAACAACTCCCCCTCCCAGCTTTTTTTTTTTTTTTTTTAATTAAAAAAAGGAAAGATGCAGGTAAGAATGAAAGCTAGCAGGCAAACGGGCAGGAAGAGAGAAGAGGAAGAAGCACTTTACTTTTATTTCTCTTTTCAGTTGTTCACACTGGTTGTTTTCCCCTGGGTCTGGGACACCAACCCAGGTGGGTATGGCCTGTGTCCTTTGGAGGCGCTTGACCTAACTGCTGCTGCACCTGGGCATGCTACAACCTTCTTGTTTTTTTAAATCTCTTTTTAACAGGGATATTTACACAATGTATATTGATAGTTTTGGTTACTTTAGTCACAAAAGAGTATGAGGTAAATACTCCTAAACTAAATGAATTAACACTAACACACATAAAGTGGTCCTAGCTGGCACATATGGCTCAATAAAGTGAGCTCGAATCAAGGGAAAAGAAATGGAAGAGGCTCCCTCAGGCCAAGATAATGAGAATGTCAAAATGAATGAAGTACAACTCTCACAACTGACATACTCGATGCTACCTTATTTTTTTACAGTTTCTACTTTTCTGCTTCTTTTGTCTTTTTTAGAATTTTGACTGTACATCCTTAGGGGATATACCCTAAAAATTATTAAGAATAACAGAAAACTTACAGCACATTTAGGCTTCTTATACTTAGCATTAATACTGTTACTGTTTTTGGTTTTAAAGGAAAGGTGCAAGTAGGAATGAAAGACTGAAGTAGGCAGGCATCTTGGCTGCTTCCCCTGGCCGTGGATCCTTGGGATGTATGGGGACTGTGCTCAGCCAGAGGCAGTGGACCAAAACCATGACACCATTAACATGCTCCTATTTTGAAGCTATAATATGTATAACGTAGAAAAAGGGAAATAAATAGTTGTCAGTATCATTAGGATACTCATATAAAAGTATCAAAGCTCAGAGCTCCAAACAAAATAAACCCAAACAAATATACATCAAGACATATTAGAATTAACATGCATTGTGATGGAGTAGCTATTTGTCAACTGCCTCAAGCCAAAGAGCAGTCCACCTACATCCCAAAGACTCAGGTTCATAACCCGGGCTGGGGAGGACAAGCAAGATGTACAACTAAAGTGCTTCTTACCCCTTTCTCTGCCTGCCTACTCATCTTCACTCCTGCTTGTACCTTTTCTTAAAAAAAAAAAAAAAGTGGGGAAAAGAAAAACAAATAAAATGTGATTTTTCTTTTTTTAAAAAGGTACAGGCAGGCAGGAATAGAGGAAGGAGGGGGTTTTTTTTCAAAAGAATTTATTTTTTTAATTTTATTTAGTTGTTCATCTTGGTTACTCCCCTGGGTCCTGGGTTTCAAACCCAAGTCTTAAGGATATATAAAAGGATATATAAGAAGCCTTGCAGTGCCACTTTAGGTTTCTAGGGTTTCATAGGGAACCTCAACAGGAACGCCAACCAAACCCAATGTAAGGAGGATCTGACTCATGAGCCCAAAGCACTGGCTGGCTCAGTCGCCCCTTACCTTGACAAATCTCATTGCTTCATGCCCAACTCGTGACTGGATTTCGTGGCACTGCAAAGCTATAAAAAGTTTTCTGCTCCAGTCACAGCTTTTATCAGTCTGGATTCCTACATGCCTGGGTCAGCTTTGCTGTTCCAAAGTATGACAATGGGGACATGGCCCAACATCACAGAGGGATAACTTCCGGAGAAGTTTACTGTTGTTCAAAGAAGTACAGGTTTTGTTACTAAAGAACAAATCTAAAATAAAGTCCTTTTCTTTTTCCTGCAGTACTAATACGAATATAAAACAGTAGAGCTCTAACTAACATTTTCAAGATCTCATGGCACATTCCCATAAACTCGTCAGCTTACCCCTTTGCTGATATAGCCCGCCAGCAGGAGGGAGCCTATGATGATGAGAAAGGCGCCGATCAAGAACAGCACTGTAGCAAGCGCGATGGCTTTATATGGGATCTTAGGAGGGCTTTTCTTAAACTGAAAGAGAAACAAAAAGACAAAGAAAAGCGTTATGACAATACTAGGGCTTCTCATGTCTTGAATTAAGTCCCAGTATGGCGCTGGGAGAGAAAGGAGAGGGACAGGTGGGAGACAAACCTTTCATTATTGCTTTAGGAGTCTCAGAAGAATGTCATTCTTTCTAGTTCTAGTATCATTCCACAGATCACTCAATGCACCATAAGGAAGCATTTTCTTACAAAATCAAAAAATACGTTATTGTCTTTCAGTGAATTAGACGTTTAGGTGACTAGCACATGGAAGGCTTATATCTGTTTAGAGATTCAATAGTGAGCATCATTTTCTGCAGAAAATAAATGATTTCTGGCATTTACATTAAACATATAGGCAAAGGTTTTATAAACAGCTTTTTCTTTTTTATTTTAAAGGAAAGGTACAGGTAGGAAGACAGGAGGAATAAGTGCTTATTTATTTAGTTGTTCATCTTGGCTGTTCCCCCCGGCCCAGTTCTCAAACCCAGAACTTGGTATGTATGTGGACTAGGCCAGCCGGAGGCCATGCACTTAACTGCCAAGCCACCAGGGCCTGCCAGAAACAGCTTTTTCAAAAGCACTGCCTGCCTTATTAACAAGTTCAATTCAAGATTAAGATTCAGAGACAAAGTTTCTAGGGTTTGGCTCATGGCTGAATAGTGATCTAACTGCCTGGAAGGTTCCCAGATGTCCTTTTATCTCCCTTTCTTTTTCCAGAGATCCAGGCCTCAAGTTCAGGTTCTTGTGTTTTACATGCCATGCACCAGCTGAGTCACACGCCTGCGCGTCCCTGATGTACTTAAAAAAAAAATTCCTCCTTCTAGTGCAGGTCCAAAGAGTACAAAGAAATATTGATTTGTTTATATTTAGAAGGATGGTTTCCTGCTACTTCTTCCTTGGCCTTGGTTCCATCTAGAATATTCTATTCTAAGGGGGGATGGATGAAAGAAGATGCTATATGCTAAGGGTAAAAGAATAAAAACTTAGAAATTATTCTGTTTTGCCACAAAGAATACCTTTCCTAAATCAGATCTTATGATCTCAGGAAAGGAGGATTTCCAAGCTGCTGGCTTAAGCTTCAAGTTTCTCCCTTAAAAGAGGAACTGGCTCTAAACTGTAAATTAACCAATGACACAGTCTGGAAAAAACCTACTCAAGAAAACAAAATCAGATTACTTTCCTGATGAACTAAAAACCTGCAACTTCTGGGCTCTGGTGTCACAAATAAAATTTATTAGAAATGGACAATATTTATGTTGGTTTGAAAATGCTCTGTGAAGCCCTCCTGCAGGCTATGGTTGAAAAAATTTCAGAGCTAAGGTCCCTCTAATCCCCAGAGACAATTAGCAAAACCTTCACTTGGAAGGTTTTCCAGCTAACTCAGCAGAAATAGAGAGCCAGTCAGTCTCATCAGCAACCTTTCCATTTACCTGAAGGTCAATGTAGCCATCATCTGTGCTGGAGAGCCTTGAGTATTTCACTTTACTACTGGGGATTCCAGTGGCCAGGTTGGTACGAGACGGCATCATAACACAATGACACTACAATCTGAAAAGAAACAAAACTGTTTAGTTTCCAAGTGGCAATGGTGTGCTATAGCCAGTAAGTTCAAGTTCCTCAGACGCTTTGTACTGAAGTTCTAGACAGCAGTATCATTCTTGCAACCAGTAATTTAAGCCACAGTGATCTCAGGATGTGATATTCCTGACAAAGTAAAAACATTCCCATTACGTAACTATTATGATTTGTACTGGCAGACTGAGAGACACGTGCCAAGAACCAGATCTCAAGGTGGTTGCTTTTTTTGTCACCAATATTCATCTGGCTCCAAAGTTTTCCAACATCACACGGAAAACAGGTAGAAGAATGGTGATTTAAATCCTGGTTGATACCAAAGTCTGCATTTTCAACCAGTCTAGTATTGTATTACCTGTCTCTTGTCCCATGTTTAGAAAAAAGTAAGAGGAGCATATATTCAAGTGATTCGCTTATCTGCTGGAGGAAAGTGAGCAAGTGAGCAGGCGAAGAATGGAATATACTCATCAACATTTTTCCTACTTCTCCCCAATGGATCTCATCCTTTTACTGCAGAAGACCTGCAAAGGTTCTTGTAATTTGGAAAGCTACTGGCTCTGTACTGTACTATACCAGTACCTTCTGATCCCTCCGCCTCTGCCCCATTCAAAGCACTGAAATGGTGATTTCATTTTTCCATATATTATCTATAGGTATATTAAAATTATTTTTTTATAAGTGAATAAAAACTGGCGTGCCCTGGTGGTGTAGCGACTGGGTGCAGTCCACCCACAGGATCACAGTTCACAGATTCATATCCAGGGGTCAGGGAAAAGCAAGATGAATAAGAAAATGAAATAAATAAAAAAATTATTTTTCCTCTTCCTCTTCTTGCCTGCCCGCACCTCAACTTAAAAAAAAAAGTAGAATCTGGTTTTTGTTTAAAATAGTCAAATGAGATTTCATGGTCATTTTGTCACCAGTTTAAGAGACTGTAGATAAGAATCAAAAAACAATGACATTTAGATTGAAAAACATTTATAATTTGTACACTTTCCTCCATAAAATGTTATATGAATAAAACAAGCAAAGCTATTTTGATTGTGAAGCTACTGATGTGTAAAGATGAAACATATCTTTAGAAAGAGGAAATAAAGTATCTCATTTAGGGCTATTTAAAAAAAAAAGACTGGCTTTGCTCTAGTATGAGTCTGCAAAAGATCATCCTCATTATATTAATGGTAGTTAGTAATTACCTCCTGTTGGTTCGATGCCAGATACTATTCTAAGTACCTTCATATATACTTAATCTGATATTCTAAAGAGCTATTTTTAAATGACCTGCAGTCAACCTTAAATAATTAGTATCATGAAGGACTTGGTGCTGAAGGATCCCGTCCTTTTTAGTGATCATTTACTGGTGCAGAAATCAACTACTGAAAAATAAGTGTATAGCGCGCCCTGGTGGCCTAGAGGTTTAGTTCACTGGGGTAGTGTAGTATGTACTTAAGAACCCAGCTTCCTGGGTCCTGGTGAAACAACCAAGAACTAAGAGAAATGAATAAAACAAAATACTTCCTCCTCTTTCTTCCTGCCTGCCTGCGCCTTTCCTTAAAAAAAAAAAAAAAAAAAGTATACTAACATGGTTTTCTAAGAGATCAAACTGCGTCAAATACTAGGTTTTTAAATGTTGATCCCAATTACATAATCAGCTACTTTTAATTCTGTAAGACTTGAAGTTCAATTCATTACCAACATGGGAGGGGTTGGGAGGGGCACTGAATCACTCTTGGTTTTGTATTAGTCCTTCATACAAAAAAGTTTAAAGGGGCGAAGGAAGCGAAGGCGCTGGGGTGTGGACTATGAAAAACCCACCGGGGACGGTTGGGATTGGCGGAGGACAAAAAATACTAAATACAAATGTTTCTTCCTCATCTCCCTTCCTCTCTTTAAATAATAATGTTTATGTACTCTACTATTAACTACTCAAGCAACCGCATCAAAACAAAAGAGCGAAGGACATAAGGGAAAAGGGGAGACGAATGCTTATTCATGGCACAGTAAAAATTCTAAAAGAGGGACAAAGAAAAACGTTAAGTAGATTTTTCAGAGTAGTCTAAATTCCCAATAGCCTTAAAAAAAAAAAAAAATCAGCTTCACTGCAAACTCAAATTCCCTTAGCATCCAAGGATGCATCAATTTTAAGCTTCAGTACAGACTCAGCACCGTGGCTGTCATTACGCGCTTCCAAACCTCATCAGGAAGAGAAAATAAGAACCGACACAAACTCCGGGAGAAAAAAAAAACAAAACCGGTTTCTGGAAAGAGACCGCAGAGCCGCAGGTCGGCACTCTACCGAGGGCTCGGCACTAATTTCGGCGAGGAGCGCAGTCTAGCTCACGTTGCGATGCTGCAGAGGCCGCTGTGCCCGCAACCCGCCGCACGCCCCTTACCCGAGCGCCGTACCAGGCCGCCCGCGCGCCGACAGCTCACACACGGTTGGCAGCACAGAGGCCCGAGACCCATGGCAAGCCTCACCTAACTGCCGCCCGGCGCAGCCCGGCGTAGCCCGGCGTCGCAGCGGGCGTGCCGGAAGGCGGCGCGCCGGAAGTGCGTCCCAGGAGCGCAGCAGCCTCATTCCATGCGCGCGAGGGGGTGCCGCTGCTGGCCTGCCGCAAGCACCGCCCTGCGCGGGATAGGTCACCACGGCGGACTTCAGGGCCACCGCGGCCTGCGCTTGCTGCCGCGCCCTTTCTGCTGGGTCAGCCTGGCCCAGGTCAAGCCCGCTACGTACTTCTTTCCCTGACCTCTTGAGTGACATTTGAAGCTCAGTGGCGCCCTCAGAGGCAGAAGCCGAGCCTGTCGGAGCTTCGGAAAGAACAGAGCGGAGACGCTGTCACTGCAATTAGGCTGAGCCTAGCTGCAGCGGTCAGTATCCCACCTCTATAATACAGTATTCAGTTTCCCACCACCTCTGTAATACAGTATTCAGTTTCCCTCTCGTTGTCATCAGATCTTGCCCGAGACCCACCCACAAGGTACGTTTTCAGCACGCGAAACTTTTTTAAATGTCAGCTTTATTAAGGCATAATTTACATACAATAACATACAATTGAATGAGTTTTGACAAATGCAGTCTTGGACCCATCAACAGTCTAGGTATTTTCATTACTCTCCAAAAGTTCCATTAGGCTCCCTTTGCAATTCACAAAAAAGGTAATGAAGTTACCTAATGTCCAATAACTAGAACTCAGTCCAGGCATTACAACTGAGAGCTGTCATTTAACCCACCAAATACAAAATACACTTGAAAAAACGACTATAATAAAGCGATTCACAATATATAGCATGCCAGCTTGTGACACGGCAGCATTACTGGGAATGTTTATACACTTCTGGGCCGCTTCCCTTGGAATCCAACCATCATGGAATTTAAGGCATTTTCATCCTATACATAGAAGTCCCAAACAAGGCTACTTCTATTGGAGAAATGACTTTTGTCAAACACACATGCTTCTGGAGAGAGCCCAAGATATACTAAAATTTCCAAGATTCTTATAAATGGTTCCCTAGGATAAAGAAATGATGCCTTATAGCAACGCTAATCTTAGAGACTCAATATTGAGCACGTTAAGATTCTGAAAGTGTTAGTTTTTGCTAACAAAAATGACAATAAAAATATTTAATTTGTTCTGCTCTCTTCAGTTCATTTCTTGAACTAGTTAGAATACCAAAATAAGCTTGGCAACGGAATCCTCAAAATTTCACCTGTGATACATATATATTTTAATCGTTCTAATGTATATCAGGCCGGTCTAGACTGAAAAATAAACATTTCCAGGAAAGCCACTGTAGCTTTTGCTGTGTATTCCCTAGGATACTTGCAACAGCTGTCCAAATGAAGGCACTGTCTTGTGATATTTGAAATTCAAATAACTTTTATTTAAATTGAAAACAATCTTAAAACTGCATTTAAAGTCAAAATTCTATTATTATAAAATCACAAGTTCTAGGTAAGGCAAAAATATGTCTAGGTTAACAAGACCAGATTTGACTTTGGACTATATTTTTTAAATGGTAGAGAATGGAGAAAATTTTATTTACAGAAAACATTATCTACATATGTACTCAGAGGTATAAATTTGATGACAGATTTAAGTACATGCTGGCAACTCAGAAGCAGTTCTCAAAGCGCTTAGTTTTATTTTCTTGGATTTTAAGAATGCCTAAGATGCTTCTTCATCCTCGATCTTAGGAGCCAAATAATACTTTAAGTGTCCCATGTCAGCAATTTTATACTCTACAACTGAAAGACAGAAAGATAGTTAATCACTGAGAAATATCACATACACTACCCACCAAGCAAGATTCAACAGATTATCTTACCAAGGGGTACATCTGCTGACATACTGAGTGTTACTGTAGGAGAGAGTGGAGTGGCTTTTGTAAAGAAGTTCAGGTACCTCAGCGCAAAAGTTAGCTGAACTGGCTCATTCATCTCTATGGTAACCTAAGGGAGAAAAAAAGATTCATCATTTGAAAAACATCAACAAAGATGCACCCATTAATTTATAATATACATGCTAAGTCTATTGCTTACTTTGGTAACTAACAGTGCTATGCAACCACTTTTTTTTTTTAAAGGCAGGAATGAAGGTAGGCAGGCAGGCAGGTAGGCAGGCAGAAAGGAGAAAAGAAGATTTATTTATTTAGTTGCTCAACTTGGTTGTTCCCCACTCCAGGCTCAGGTCAAGAGTCCCTGGGATTCATGTGGACTGCATTAGCTGGAGATGAATACCTGCTAGTCCACCAGGGTGCGCCTGAAACCAATTTTGAAGCTATGTGACTAGAACAAAAGAATCAAGAGTTTAGCCCTATCTTTCCTGTATGAACTCTACCTCAGGTACCCAACTGTGATTAAAAGAAAGCTTCTCTTTCTGGAAATATTTCTGATAAATAAACCAGTCAATAAGTGAAGGAGTAAAATATACTAAAACAATTCTGTGAACCCTAATGACTTAATCTAGAAAATTATGGCTACTAAAATCACAAAGATACCCATCCACACATCTCATGCCTATTAGAGAAACAGACCATCATCTATAAAGCAGTCTTGCTCTTTCATCCCCAAGACAAAGAAACACCCTGAATGAATATCATCAAGGCTCTAAAGCTGTAGCTACCAATTAACATTGACACAAGGGATGAAAATCTACATTCAAAAATCTACATTCTGGAAAACTGAACAAAGGACCTAGTTTCTTCAACAAATATTGATAAGATATCAATGAATTGAAGGATATTTAAGTGGCATATCAACCAACTACTATGTATAAACCTTTACAATTTTTTTGATTCAAACCGTTCATAAATAACCAAGGAAAACTGAAAAATTCAGTATCGAATAACTTTCCTATTTGTGGTAAAAATGTTTAAATTTCAGATACTAGTAAAGTATTTATGAAGTAATTTAGACGACAAGTCGGAATTAGCTGCCAAGCTTTTTAAAATGAAGATAAAAATTTAAACTGAAGGTTGATGATTCATGCAAGGGACCAAAAAAAAAAAAATCTAATAGTGACTATAAATTTACAATACCAGGTACTGTGTTAATACTTTGAATGTTACCATATTTAATTCTAATAATGACTAGTACACAGGCTAGCATGTTTTTAAAATTTTAGTACTATCAGTTTAAGCTCAAGGATGTAAAAACAAAATGAAATGCAGGAAAACGTTAAGGACGTTACTTTTTGGTTAAATGAGGGTTTTCTGCTCCTTTTGGGCCTATCACACAAAATGTTGCTTATGTATAAGCCTATAACAGTTACAGACTTTTATCCATAATTAAATTCTTCTTTTGAGTTGCTGTTCAATGCTCAGTTATTTGGTAAAATAGTTAATACCTCCAGAAATCTATAAAGTTAGACACTTAGCTTCCCAATTCTACCCTTAAAGTTTGATACAACCCAGTGTTCAGTGGTTTATAAATGCAGCACTGAATATGCATTTGCTTTTCACAAATTTCAAATTAGAACTTAAAAATAACTCACAATGATGCACACCTAAATTCCGTCTTCTGCTGTTCTTTCAATAAAAATATTTTAAAATCAATTTAAAAAACCACTCAGATTTAAATAATTATCTTTCATTTTTCCCAAGGTACTTAGAAACTCAATTGTCTTTTTATGGAATCTATCCAGCTACTCCTCAGCACCCATTAACATTAAAAATCAAATTCCCAATGTGATGGTATTAGGAGGTGGGGCTTTTGGGAGATGTTTAAGGTCATTCAGGTGGAACTCTCATGAATGGAATTAGTGCCCTTTTAAGAGACAGCAGGGAGCTCCTTAGTTGAGAAGGCTATTATTTATAAACCAAAAAGCAGACCTTCCACACTGAACCTACCATTTCCCAGCTTCCTGAACTGTGAAGAATAAATTTAAGTCATTCAAATCTGTTAATGATTAAGACTAAGACATAAATTAAGTTGAGTAGTGTTACAATTATCTTTAAAGTATTTTAATAACTACTTACAGCTTCCTCCTCTTTATCGACATTACTTGTTTGTGACAACTTAATATTGCCATTTCCAAGTTCTCCACTTGCAGAAAATTTCACCCCATCTTTTGCACAGGAAATTACAACAGCATCTCCAATATGACTGAGATCTCGGCATATACGTGCAAATTCACCAGAAGGCATCTTCACTACACAGCTGTATTCTTGTTCCTATAAAACAAAAGACCAATTACTGAAATTAAAGATTGGGCACCATTTTCTGAAAAATCAGCATCTTACCAAGAACTTAGAGTATCTGATCTTAACTACCACTCACAGTATTAACAATCCAAAAATAATAAAAAATAAAACAAGGCATTCCCTGGTGGAGTAATGCTTAGGTCAGTTGCCTCAGAGGGAGAACAGGCCACATCTCTGGGGTTGGGGGCAAGGGGTTGGTTTGACCAGCCAGTATGAACAACTGAATTAAAAAAAAAAAAAAAAAAAAGTTTCCTTCTCTCTTCCTACCTGCACCTTTCTGTTAAAAAACAAACAATTAGAGCTTAAACCTTTAACTGTAAATGGACTATTCCAGAAACAGGAGCCTCATACCAATCATCCTCTAGGATAAATAAGAGGCTTTTGATTTTTATAAAAGGGTAGATTTTGTCAGGGTATGGCATACAAAATACGTTCCAGTAGGCCTACCTGCTTCTCAAAACAAGATAGCTGATTTGATACTCACTGGAATTCCAAGTTGTTCAACATCTAAATCCATTAATTTCATTTCATAGTCTGAAACTTTTTCTTGATCTATCAGAAGAAAGCAAATGTTGTAAAGTTTACAAGCAGCAATTATCTTAAATTTCCTTTAGCATAACTCAGTGGAAAAGTCTGACTTACTTGGAGCTTCAAATACTAATGCCAAGGTGTCTGCATTATCTTCAGCCCTTAGTGTAATAATGTCTTCATTGCCTGCACATTTTAGTATTTTGGACATGCTAGAACACAGAAGACACAGAATTTGGAATCGACACTATGATCTCAAGATCATTAGATTCCCAACTCGATTAAAACAAGGTGTTACCATTTTTCTCCATTAGGCTGTCTAATGAATTGGTGAATTTGAAAAATCTAGTACAGGAGGATGTGCAAAACGGTCCAGCCACTTTGGAATGATATCAGGCAGTTTTACTTATTTTTAGGTGGCGGCGAGTAATAACGACCCAATAAACCTATTAGAACAAATTGCATCCATGGAGAATAGGCAAATATTTAGCATAAGCTTAAAAAATGTAAAATCTACGTGTAGTAGTAGATATGAGGTAGTAGTCAGAAAACTAAGAAAACCACTGCCTCGGAGAAATTTTTTCAAGGCCAGGATATTATGCTATTCACGGCAACTTTGTGACAAAAAGCCAGGAACCTGGTGTCCCTGAGTAAGGCGAGTTTCATTAGGGTACGCCATGAGCGGTTAGGGTCAACTAGACTAGGTTTCTCATTCAAGGCCACCGAACAGTGCTCCTTAATGACAGAAGTGTGTTCCTAACACCTCAAGAGAGCCCGGCATTTTCCCGCCACCACTCGCTTTGTGACTTTGGCGCGGAAAGGGCCGGTTTGCGCGGCCTCCAGCGCGGGCTTTGCAAACCGCGCGCTCCGCTGGGCTCCACCCCCCGGCGTCGCAGGCCGCTGACAAAAAGCAGACTGCCCCTGTAAGCCAATGAGAGCCCGGAGATCGGCGGCGCTCCCGCCAAGAGACGGGCATGGAAACCGACGCAGGCCCGCCTTCCCGCCGCCTTGCGGCTCACCTGGTGAGGTTCACACCCATGGCCAGGTTGCGGTCGCAGCGGTACGTGTCGAAGCCCTCCGAGCGCAGTGTGAGCTGCACCAAAGAGACGTGGGACGAGTCCATGCTCTGCAGGTTCACGCCGCTTGAGCTGATGTCCCAGCAGGCCTCGTTGATGAGGTCCTTAAGCGCCTCCAGCACCTTCTTTAGGATGGAGCCCTGGACTAGGCGCGCCTCGAACATGGTGGCGAAGTCGCAACCAAGTAGATACAGGCGGTTGGAAGAAGGAAAGTGTAGCCGATTTAGGCTTCTCGGAAAGAAAGTGAATGAGCGAAGGCAGCGACAAGTCGGAGATCAAGGAACGCACGACTGGTCCACAAGGCCTCCAACTCTTTTAATACCGCCGCGAAAGCGAGCGCGCGCTGTCGGGTACGTACCCTGTGCCTACACGTCACCACGCTGCTCCGCCCATAGACTGGGCGGAGAGACTCCAAGACCAATCGTGTGCTGTTCCCTTCGTAGTCCGTCCCACCCCCGAAGATCCATTGGACGGGACGGGGAGGGGCGGGGCAGGGCTGCTCTCCCCACCGGCGCCTCGCAATCCTCTGGGGCTGCACCCTGTTCCGGAACTTGGACCCTGGACTAGTCTGGGCAGGTTTAAGTGACCCCGGGTCGTCGCGCTTCTGGTTTGTGGGGCCTCAGCTTTCTATTTCCGGGGATAGTCTCCAAGCACGAAAGACAAACGTAAATCCAGTTTACTTGGAGGAAAAGCCGCCTTGTAGCCTGAAGAGTACAGCTGCCTTTAAATGTGTACCAAAGTTTCGCTATTATAGAAATGACGCTCCTAAAAATTAAACATAAAGAGAGGTACAGTTAAATTATTTTTTGTAAAAAGGTATCTCGGCTCCCCACCACCATCTCTTAACTGACACCCGGCACTTACAGTCAACCGTTTATACAGCTTTCTAAGTTATTTTTTCTACACAAATGTACTTTTAAAAAAGGCTCATACTGTAAACACTTCCGCAATGTACTTAATATATATTAAATATTTTAAAGGTACACTTTTAAATATTCTTACGCATGATATCCTATGTAAACAACTTTTTATCAGTTTCTTATCATTGTAAACACCTTTGGGTGCGCCCTGCTTGCTCGGGTGTTAAATCTGCCACTGGGGCAGCTTCTGTCACATAGAGGCCAAGGACCTGGGTTCATGATCTGGGATCTGGGGAAACTACTAAACTGAACAGCTAAATAAGTAAAATACTTCTTCCTTCTTTCCTTTCCAGCCTGTTGCTGCCTGCCTTCATTCCTGCCTGCTTCCTTCCTTTTAAAAAAAAAAGAAAAAGAAACGCCTTTGGGCACTTAAGTGATATTCATGAGGTTAACTCCTTGAAGTAGTATTTCTGAGTTGAATAGAATCTTACAAAAATTTTGATACTACTACATTGACTAAAAGATTGCAATTTACATTCCAGTCAAGACAAGAAACATTCACATGTCCTTTATTTTCCTAATTATAGATATTAATAATCTCATTTTGGTGAACATTTCAATTTGCTCATTAATAATTTTACAGGCTGGACATATTTCATGGTTTTTTGTTGTTGTTGCTGTTTTTAAGATGAAGGCAGGCAAGCAGAGGCAGGAAGAGAGAAGAGGAAGATGCACTTTCTTATTTATCTAGTTGTTCATCTTGGTTGTGCAACCTGGCCCTGGAATGTGAACCTGGTCCTTGGGACATATATGGATGAACTGGACTCTTGGCCGAAGACAGCTGACCAAACTGCTGCTCCACCAGGATGTGCATGCATATATTTCTTTTCTTTTTTTTTTCATGACAAAGAGCCTTTACTTTTAAATTATTGTAAGTACATGAATAATATGTAACATGTTCTTAAATTCTATCCTCTATTAATTTTGATTAAGACAAACAAAAAGCAGCCCAAACAATTATACTAGTACCCATTGTTCTAACCCTTAACCAGAAATGACTATTTTAAGGCTGGATGCTGCTGCACACAGGTTGTAAATAACTCGACTACTTTCTCAAAGTCATATTTCCTAACCATTGCATGCTTATATTTTTTCTGTTAAACTGTCTTTTTCTTATTGATTAAAATGAGCACTTTATATATTTTATTAATAATTTTCCTATTATATATACATCCCCTTTATTATTTCTCTTTTGCTTATGTTACAGCATTTCTTGTTAGTTGCATTTAATATCTTACCTTGATTTGCAGAATTCTTTAGCTTTTCTACCCTGCATCTATGGGTGGATTTTGTTTTACCTAGCCTGTTATGAGAATTTCGTGTTCCTGAATCAGAAGATTCTTGTAGAATATTTTCTGTTCTCTTCCACTGACAGTTCTATTAGCTGTATCTACTTCATTGAATTCAGGGTGCTTTTGTTGTAACTTTTATACCTTTGGTATGCCTAAGAGCACTCTAGGTGAGTACTGTATATTATGGGTTTTCATGACAAAAATCCAATTCAAACTGATGAAGAGAAAAGAGATATCTGATCTTGAGGGTCTAAAGTCCAGTCTTAGTAAATGTATGAAAAAGAGATATCTGATCTTGAGGGTCTAAAGTCCAGTCTTAGTAAATGTATGAAAACATACTTAATAAATGTATGAAAAAAGTATTTCAATGTGACCTGGGGGAATAGCAGTTAGGTCAATTGCCTCAGACTGACACAGGCCACATACCCCAAGGTTTGAGTCCTGGGCCCAGGGGGACAGTGTAAACAACTAAATGAAAAATAAAGTGCTTCTTCCTCCTCTCTCTTTCTGCCTCCATGCCTACTGTTGCCTTCATTCCTGACTGCACCTTTCTTTAAAAAAAAGAAAAAGTGTTTCAACTTTCTGAAATTTTTATATCAGGGTATAAGTGTATAAAAACTAGAATGAGGTATACCCTGGTAGAATAGTGGTTATGTTCACCACCTCCAGTTGGCACAGTCTACATACATCCCACGGACTTGGGTTCACATCCT
The DNA here is from genome assembly GCA_004363575.1 of Solenodon paradoxus. Taxonomy (NCBI): domain Eukaryota; kingdom Metazoa; phylum Chordata; class Mammalia; order Eulipotyphla; family Solenodontidae; genus Solenodon; species Solenodon paradoxus. The sequence goes on along the minus strand of RJWH01000873.1, from coordinate 210,600 downwards.
GGGTCTGGGGGAAAAAAACAAGGTGTACAACTAAAATAAAATTAAATAAAATGCTTCTCCTTACTCTTCCTACCTGCTTACCTACTAGCCTGCATTTCTGCCTGCACCTTTCCTTTAAAAAAAGAAAAAAGAATGAAAAAGTAATCATATAAATAGCAATAGTAATTATCTGTGACTGATATTATCACTAATATTTAATATTTTTCTGCATTTTCCAAACTTTCTTCAGCAAACACATATTGTTTGGAAAATATAAGTGAATGATGGGAACGAAAAATGCTGTAAATTACATAACTTCTGGCAAATCTGCAGAAGGTGATCTATTAGAGTGATTCTCAACACTGGCTGCATAAGAGAATCATCTAAAGAACTTAAAAACAAAAAAAGCCTATCCCCTCTAGGCCTCATCTTCAGAAATTTAGGTGATATGGTGTGGCCCCACTATTAGCGTTTTGTAGAAGCTTCTTAGGTAATTCTCTGGAATAATGAGGATTGAGGAGTACTGTTTCAGCAGTCATCTTTTGTGACCAATAGACGATTATTTGTGCTCGAAGCCACCTGTGTTCCCATGTAGACTACTGGTTTGAAAAAGTGTGACCTGGGGTGCCCTGGGGGCTCAAGCACAAAGTTGACAGCTGGGGTGTAGACCATGTAAAACCTAGAGTTCCATTTCGAGACCCAGGGTGTGGGGAATGGGAGGAACAACTGAAAAACTGAACATGTAAGTAAGAATGCTTCTCCTCCACTCTCTTCCTGCCTACATTTCTAGGGAGAAAAAAAAAAAGTGTAACTCTGATTTGTCAGACTGACATTGTAGTTCAGCTGGAATGCTTTGTAATGAATAGGTCTGTAAGTTTGCAGCAGTACAGAATTTGCATTATTTTGAAGAATTTGAAGAATTTGACAATTCTCTATCTCATTAAAGAATTTCGAGCTATTGCAGAGCAGACACTTGTCAAACTACAGATTAGAAAAGCAATATGAAGGACAAGATAAAGCTTGTTTATTGACTATACTTGAAAGAAAATGTATTGTTTTAAAAATGGTTCCAGGCATGCGCTGGGTGTTAATCCTGTACCTGGGGTACAGTCCCTGGCTCGCCCAAGGACCCAGTTTTGAGGCTGGGAGTGGGGAAAAAAACAACTAAGTAAATAAAATACAGTTTCTTCCTCTCCCTGCCTGCCTGCTGGCTGCCTGCCTTCATTCCTTCATGCCTTCCTCTTCAAAAAAAAAAAAAAGTTATTTCACAATTCTTTCCCTCTAAGAGAGAAAAAACATGATTCAGGGAACTGAAGAATTTTTTTTATCACTGTATCAATGTAGGTTTTCTTCTTTAATGTAGTTGTTAAATATCAAGATGAAAGGAGATGTTATTATTATAGAATAATAATTAGAGCAATAGCTGCCCACTTATACTGAGTTAACAGTCAACCTGCACATTCTGGGGGACTAAGCATCCCATAAAAGTAGCGAGCAGTCACCTTTACTGAAGAAAATAACATCTAAGAATAATGAAACTAATCAAGGAGTGAAATCCAAAGAAATTGCTGTACACATGACATGCCACTACCCTGGCAGAACGACCTTCGAGAAAAAAGCTAATAGAAATAAAAGAGAACAATCTGGGTTACAGGAGGTCATGTAAAAGAATACACTTCTTTGGGTTGGTGGTAGAGGGAGGGATATTTTTATATTTCTTTTCACAATTGAGGGAGAAGCCCTAAAAGTGATCTATAGATTTGTAGCAATGTTTACAGAAGTCTGAATATGTGATCTCTGTTTCCACAGAACTGACTTTAAGAATGCACTTAATCCAAGCTTGGTTAGCCTAGGAGGGCTGAGTGTGATGGATGAAAATTTTGTTCAGACCACACTCTAGGAAGTTATCTACCTTAGCAATCATTCTTTGCATTCTATAACTCTGATCTATGTGCACTGGTTCTCTAAGCTCCTTTATAGTAAGCTGAACACCCAGAAAAACTAATGTGACACTCAGGTGACTTTTCATTTCACAATATGTGCCTCCCCAGGTGAGGATCTGGATAGGAACACCTCCACTCATCTTTGTGTCACAAGCTCTCTCTGTGTTGGTAACTTTCTAGGTTCTTTAGATAATAAACCTTGCTTAATTTACCCAAGAGTATTTGGTCTCTTAGATCAAGAAATGACCTCTGACATTGGTTAAAATGGTGGTCACACAGTCTTCAACCGAGTTTAAAAATTACCTTCAGCGCACCCTTGTGGAATAGCAGTTAAGTCAATCACCTCCGACTGAGCACAGTCATAAACTCCTGGGTTGAAGTCCCGGGTCCAGGGGGAACAACCAGTGTGAAAAACTAAACAAAAAATAAATAAATAAAACACTTCTTCCTCCTCTCTCTTTCTGCCTGTCTACTTGCCTTTATTCCTGCCTGTACCTTTCCTTAAAAAAAAAACAAAAAACAAAAAAAACTTTCAGCATGTTATTAACATTTATAAATAAAATTAAAACAAACAACAGAATAAAATACAAAAGCAAAGCTTTCTCTAACTAAATTATGACCTGAAAGGAGTGGTCTCTCTTAAAAAACAACCAAAAAAAAGAAAAAAGAAAAAACCCCCACACGTATTTGTTAACAGAAAACAAAACATGTATCTCCGTATTTAGTGGTCCTCCACACTTTTTTTTTTTTTAACCATCCTTGTCCCCATGTCTCAAATCCAGGTCCACAACTTTCATAGGCTGCACCCTAGCTACCATCACACCTATTTTAAGGTCACTTTAAAGCACTCTTACAAGAACTTGGGAATGTACTCTTAAAGAAATGGGGAAAATATACCTCTAGCAGAATTCTCATTTCTTCCCCCCAAACCACAGATCAGGTCAAAAGTGGTAGCAGAATTGCAATTCCTAAGCATGCAAGTCTCCTTGTTAAATTTTACATCACTTACAGGACAGTCAATAGGAACCACCGAATACAATGCTTGAACACGGGTATTAATGGATTGAGGAATGGAGGCAATAAGTATAGTGGTTAGAGTGGATTCAGTAACAAGAAGATCTGTGTTCTAATTCTTACCAACCGCTTTCTATTGGTGAGACCTTGGCTAAATAATTTTCCTTTAAGACACATTTAAAACCACTTAACAAGTATTTAAACTGTGTCAGGTACATAAGGAAATCCAAGCGAAGGAAGTAGGCTCCTGTCCAGAAAACTGTGAAAAACTGTGGGAGATCTAATCTGCAAAATTAAAATTATATCCACTTCCAAGTGGATTAAATGACATAAAGCTGTTATTCAGTTCCGCGCCTCGCACATAAGTAACAATAAGTAATAAAAACAGCTTGGCAAAGGAACACAGACTGAAGTGTGGGTTTCATTTTCTTATCACTATCTCCGCTCCTCTTACCCAAGTGGACTCAACAGGCCTTCCACCCAGGAGTCTACCAGGAGTCACTTCCAGGTTAGGAAGAGCCCAGGATAACGGGCCAGGGGCGGAAAGCGTTAGTTGGGCTCCAGTACTCAGGGAGCTGACTCTTGCCTCAGGGAACACGTTACCTCTAGGACCCAGAGCTCCGTGGGCCCCTGTCTGTGGCCAGCTCTCTCATTGGCTAATCTCCCTCGACAATCACTCGCTGCTATCCAATGCGCTCCTCTCCACTTACTCTGCCCGCCTCTGCCACCCCGCCTCCAGGGCGGAGTCTCGCTGTTGACGGATCACCCGGACCAGCGTGATGGCGGCTGTGCGCACGCGCGCTTGCTCCGGGACCCTCCTCCCTAGAGGAGGAGCCAGGAGGCCGGGGCTGGGAGCCGTCCGCGCTCCGCCGGGGTGAAAGGGTTGCGGCGCGCTGGGCGGGGCCCAGTTCCAGAGCGGGTGGAGCCGCTGCTGGGGGCCCTGCGAACCGCTGCGGAGCTGCACGCCGCTCGGGCGGGGCGGGGCGGGGCCGGCTGAGCCGAGTCCGCGCGCAACTGCGTTGAGCTGCCTGTTCCCGATCCTGCGCTGCTTGCCCGCGGCGACGTCGCGCCGGGGTCTCTCCAGGATGTCGGAGCTGAGGCAGCGAGTGGCCCGCGAGCCAGACGCACCGCGGGAGGACAAGGTGAGGAGGCGTCGGAGTGGGCGCGGCCAGGGCGGCGGCGCCGCGGGAGGTCCGCGGGCACCGCATGCAGAGGGATGGTCTCGCTCTCTGACCGTCGGTCGCGGCTGACGGTGGCACTGGGCAGCCGGCAGGGTCCTGGAGTGCGGGACCCCCGCGGAGCGCGCGTCAGAGTCGCTGGTCCCGGTCCCCGGGATGCGGCTCTGGGAGTGGTACCCCGGAGCGCAGGAAGGAGCTGGCGGGTTGTAGCGCGCGGCCGCTTGCCTCGGACGGCTGGTTGCGGGTCCACCTCTAGTCCCCAAACTGCGGGAGGCCTTCTGACTGCGAAGACGTCGAGACCCCGCAGTGCTGCCTCTGGCGGGCGACGACTCTGCGCTTAGGCGCTCCCCTCCCCTTTAAAATGTTTTCTTTTTTTTGGAGACGGGGGTGGCGGGGGGAGTGGTAAGACAAGGCGTTGGAATTTGCCTGTTAGGAGATTTAAATTCCTCCTTGAAAGTTAAAACCGTTAGCTTTAAGCGGAGAGATCGCCACTCACGCAGGCAGCAGGTGTTGCAAAGTAACCTAATAGATGGGATGTTTCCGGCCTCTATTGTGGGCACTGATAAGGGGTGGAAGAGGAGAGTTAATAACAACAGAGGCCATCTTGATGGGGACACAGTTGATGGGGGGAGGGGGGATGAGGGGACTCCTTTTGTTGAAGTGAAAGGTTTATGTAGGGGAGTTGAGGAAGGTGGAGAGTGACTTTATTACGGTGGATGATGCATGACAGACTGCAGAGGGGTTGGGACTTCGTGGTAGGATTTCCAGTCTCTAGGAGTGATGTATTTGGTAAATTGATCTGGCAGTGATGTGTCGTTGGACAGAGGGAGCCTGGACCAGATGAAAGAGACTGCTTAATTCAACGATTGACAACGGGTGACCTGCTTGCTGCTTTAAAATCCAGAATATTTCTTAGTCTGAATTTCTTGCCTATTTTGGATAATTGGAAGCTATGCCATAACATTCCTAGTTCATTAGCTTTTGGCTGAAGCTGAGGAATAGCTGTTCCCTCCAATCCCTGTTGTTCTACACTCGACCAGAACAGCCATTTAAGTAATTTGCAGTTTTTGATAACAAGAAAAGGGGCACTAGGGAGACCTGAGGAAGGAAACAAGCACAAGATTTGGTGACAAGGGTGGGTGGCAACAGAGCAGTTATATTAGGAATGTTTTGGGTGAAAGATTACCTGGTTATAACCAGCTTTTTTGTTGCTGTTGACAGCAGATCATCCACGCAGAACTCTGTATATTGATTTTTAGTATGTATTTTGGACGAAAATTTAGGGCTTGGGTACAGGTTTAGGAGTCTCTTGCAGAGTCAGGTATTTTGAAGCCTCAAACTTCCCATTAAATATCTTCTTGAGAGTCGGTGACTTTGCAAATGTTTGGAGACTGTGTAGCCTTTTTAAGGGGAAAGATTAGATTTGATGCTAAGGGGACTTTGTGGGTTTAAGGTGTGAGAAGAGGGAGGGGAAAAGGCATGATAACTAGTGGGCTGTATTTTTGAAAAGTTGACTAATTTAAAGTTACTGGTATGCAAATAAACACAACTACAAAGCCCCCCTGCCCCCCCCCCCCAATCCATAGGGTTATCAGGGGAAACAAAGTTCCTACTCTCCCCACACCCCCTCCCAACTCCTTGAGATAATTTTCTAAAGCAAAAGGTGCTGGTGAATACTTAGTATTTCTCAGCTGTGTTTTAGATAGGGATGACTTGAGGAGCTGTCCAGCCAAAGGCGCCGTCATGTTTGTACAACTGCACTTAAACTGCTGTGACAGGTTGTCTGGGATTGTGAAGTCTACTGTGTGTTGGTCCCTAAAATCAGTGGCTACTGCATTCTCTCTGAGTCTGATATAGTCCATTAGCCCGTTATGCCATCGCTCAGTATTTCTGAATTATAATGTCTGGAATTTAAACAAGAAAAATACATTTTAAGACCTATGAAATGTTTTTGTGCCTTTGGTGATAGATTTCTTCAAAGTCTTGTTTTCTATTTTATAGGTTGAAAAACCTACTTACTGGATTTTGGCTTTGCTGATATTCTTATGTTAAAACTTAAGAAAATTAGAAACAGTGTACCAAGGATGCCTTTTTAGTGAATTGTGAAAGGGGAACTACTTCATACTAGAATTCAGAAAACACTATCATGTCAATTTATTAAAAGTACTGGAAAATTTTTGAAAAACTCTTTAAAATGTTATAGTAGCTTTTAACTACTAGGGCAAAAGGTGTTGTAAATAAACAGATACTTATTAGTTTCAAAACAATACGGAGAATGTGTTTATTATAAAAATCGAAGGTATCTTGTTATATTTAGCATCCTGGAATGGAATTTTCAAAGTCAGTGCTAATAAAGGAAACTTTTCCTCTGGGAACTGTGCTTATAATTTTAAAGTCCCAAAACACAGTCTTATTGCCAAACTAAGACACTTGGAATTTATGCTTTGGGACTGATCCTCTTCCTGCCCAACCAAGTTTTTCCAATGGAATCAAGGAAAGAAAAGGATGAAACATGAGCAAAAAGATTGCCATCTTAAAATTTGTTGGGTTGGCGTTTCAGGAAACTGTTTGAGGGCGGAGTGAAGGTTCTAGGTTTTTCTGCTGTATTTAGATGCTGGAGTGCTATTTAAATTCAAACTTCACTCATTTCAAGACTTTCTTTCTAGAATGATGAAACCTGTATAGAGAGGAAATAGTGACATCATTTAGAAAGAGGAGTTTGAATTTTAAGTGGAGATGTGCTTAAGAGCCAGGTCTTAACAGTGAGTTAGATCCATCTTTAGCCTGGACTCTGCCTCTTATCAGCTTTGTAACTTTGGGCAAATCATTTTTTTTTAAAGCATTTTTTTTTTAAAGGTGCAGGCAGGAATGAAGGCAAGTAAACAGGCAGGCAGGACAGGAGAAGAGGAAGAAGCACTTTATTTTATTTAGTTGTTTATCTTGGTTGTTATCCCTGGCCTCCGGGTCTTGAACCTGGGACCTTGGAATATATGCAGACTACGCCCAGAGTGTACTAGACCACCAAGCCTCAGTTTGTCCTAAATGGGGGTGATAAAATACACGCTTCAGAGGTTATTCATGTACTAAATGAGTACCTATGTCACACACATAAGACAGGAATTGTCACATTGTAATAATGTGTTAGTTTTTGTTTTTGGTTTAATAGTTTTATAGAAAAATAATGTTTGGCACACTCTGGTGGAGGAGTGGGATAGGTCAGTTGGCTCTGAAGGACACAGGCCACATACCCCTGGGTTCCGTTCCCAGGTGGGTGGGGCAGGGAGTGGGGAGCAGCCAGTGTGAACAACTAAATGAAAAAGTAAATAAAAATGCTTCTTCTCTCTCTTCCTGCTTGCCTACTACTGCCTTCATTCCTGCCTGCACCTTTCCTTTAAAAAGAAACCCTTTAATACTTACCTTCCACTTTTGGAAGATGATTGATTCTTCAAGTTACAAGTATTTGGAAGTCTTTTCCTATTAATTATCTTTTTTTGGGGGGTGGGGGGTGGGGGGGGCGTTCTGTGGCTGAGTCGCAAAGGTCCATGGGCTTTACATGTCTGCACTTAGCTTCCTCAGCTGCTTCAGCCACAAGGCTGTGCCTCTAGTCATTACCTTTTTTTTTTTATTTTTGAGAGACAGGAAGGAAGGGAGAGGAGGAAGGTGTATGGAAGGAAGGAAGGGAAAGAGGGAGGAAAACATATCTTTAGTCATTCATTTTGGTTTTTTACCCTGGCCCCCAGGTCTCTCCCTGGACTCTTTGTAGTCCAGGGTCTCAGCCACCTGAGTCACAAGGACAAGTCCCTATTCATTACCTTTTAAGGTGAATTTGATAGAGCTTGGCATTTTGTGACCCATCATTTCAGTTAACTTTGTTGAATTTTTTCAGAACTCACAATTACAGTCAGCTTTAACTATAAAGAGCATCACTGGTGCATCCTGGTGGAGTAGCAGTTCGGTCAGTTGCCTCTAAAGGAGCACAGGCCATATACCCTTGGGTTCAAGTTCTGGGTCTGATGCAGGGAAACAACCAGTGTGATCAACAAATAAAAATAGAGTAAAATGCGTCTTCCTGCCCAACTGCCTACTTGCCTTCGTCCTGATCGTACCTTTCCTTAAAAACAAAACAAAACAAAAACACAAGAGCATCACTGTATAGTTATTTTCCCTTGATAGCATTAGCAGTAACATGTTTCAGGATAGTGGTGAATAATTAAAAATAGTTTGGCAGACTTTTAGAGTGAGCTACTGTGAAACAATAAAATAAGATCTTTAACTACTTTAGATATAAGAGAAATATTTCCAAAGTTTTCTTTGCATTGAGAAATAATTTGAGCATTAAAAAAGTCAGTAAACTTGGTGCGCCCTGGTGGAGTAGTGGATTAGTCAGTTGCCTTTCACTGACACGGAAGGCCTTATATCCCAAGGACCTGGGTTCAAGACTTGGGGCCGGGATGAAAACCAAGGTGAACAACTAAGTAAAAATGAAGTGCTTCTTCCTCCTTTCTTTTCCTGTCTGCCTGTATCCGCTCACCTTTATTCCCGCCTGTACCTTTTCTTTAAAAAATCAGTAAACTCTGATTCTCAGACTTAGAAATAGAAGTGAAAGATTGATTTGTTATATAATCCAACATTTTAAGTTTATTTATATTGATCAAACAGTATATGTTTTATTGGGCAGGCCCTGGTGGCTCTGGTGCTAAGCCAGCAGCTGGGGCATAGACCATGCAAAGCTCAAGGACCTGGGTTTGTGACCTGGGACTGGGGGGAATAACCAAAAATAAATAGAAGTACTTTTCTCTCTTTCTGCCTGCCTGCCTTCATTCCAGTCTGATTCCTTCCTCTTAAAAAATGGAGAAAGTTAAATAGATTCAATTTTCCTGGTAATTGGAGGACTGGTGATTTATATGTTCTGAAGGCCCTCCCTAGGACTCCTTGAAAGGACTCCCAGCTCAATGCAAACTCCTCACTCCAAACAGACTGCTTGAAATAAATACGTTCCAGTTGATGACTCTTAGTATCAGAACTGTTTGTTCTAGCATAATCAGTCCTTTGGTATTTAACACACCTTCTCAGAATGGTCATGAATCCAGTTTAATTTCTCAGGGAGTGCTGGTGTCTGTGTTTATGAGAAAAATATCTAGGTATTTTTTTAAAAAACCAATTTTGGCTCCAAATCCCATTCACCACTGAGTTGAAGAAAACGTCTGCTTTTGAGTACATCATGGAAACTTTTGAAATGACTCGTAACAAATTTCACAGTGTAAATAATCATCCTTCAAACTTAAAAAAAAATGTGCAATCAGCATTTCTCACTTGCATACCTTCTCACCTTTCCTAGGATCCCCACTGGAGTATATTGACCTTGCCAGAGTTTTAGTAGGCTTATGGGGTCCTTGTCCTGCTCAGCTTATGCCCTGCGCTGTGACAACCTCCCTGACTGTCGTGACTGGTGCTGGATGCTGACGGGATGAGAAAGGAAGGAAAGCTGTTCTTGGATCATAATGCCTCTGGTTTGGGAAAGAGGCAGAGTGACCCTGAACCTTGACTATTAATTTTGCCAGCGTCTTGTTTAAAGAATACTATTTTGTTCCTGGGGTTGGGCAGAGTAATGCCTTCCAGGCCTTGGCACGTGGTGGCTGCCTGGTTGGTGTGGCTGAGAGAGTAGACGTGGTCCCCATTAGGCAGCTTGCCCTGCCAGTCCCTGCACTTTGTTCTCATGCTGTTTGCCCCAACCGTGGGGATGGCATAGAGCCCACTAAAATAAATGACCTTTTAAAGAATGTTAACCTTTATTGTGTAATTTTGACTAGGCAATGGATGGTCCAGAATTTGGAAGGTGCCAGAGTATCCTGTGAAAAACTAACCAGCATTCCCTGGAGGCAGCCCCTCTTGTCATGTTGATGCTCTTGGAGTGCTTGCTTTTGGTGACAAAGGACAGGAAGAACTTGACCTGTCTTGACCTGTCATTTTGGTTTGTGGCCCTTCAGCTGAAGCCCTTTGTTTAGGGTTCACCACAGGGCTCGCCTGGGACTCCTCTGTGAAGACTTGACTGAGTTTGTAAAGAGCTGTTGAGACCCTGGGTCACTGGCAACACCCTCTGCTCTTAGTCTTTGATGTTGACAGGATGGCTGCTATTACCCTCAGAGGGTGACTCTCTGAGCCTCTTCCCTGGCCTGTGTCTTGTGGTTTCATGGCACTGTGGGACACTTCTAGGTGCAGGTCTCTCAGTCACGGCCAACTTACTTTGTCTCAGATCTGATTTCCATCTTGCTAGAGGTTGGCCCTCCTCCTCAGCAGTAAAATCAGTTCTCAGTTACTCTGGCGTGAAATCTGTTGGTCTGCTTTCACCAGTCCTTATCTGTTCCTTATCTGTTGCTCTTATTTGTTTCAGTAGTTCATTCTTGTTCGAGGTGTCATCACCCTGTGCTCTCTGCTCTTCTGCTCTTCCTTGTCTACTTGCCCTTTGTATCTTCTGGTAGCTCAGAAACCGCTACGTGAATTACAGCCAAAACAAAACAGGAGGAAAACAAACTTCTGATCCCTTTGTCGGATTTGTTTGTCATTGGTGACCTCTGTCGTGGTCTTTCCTGCTTGGTGCCAGTGTGATTTATCTTGACTCTAGACCCTCTGAAATAGGCTTTTTTTCTTTTGCCTCTCTCCTTATAGGCTTTTTTTCTTTTGCCTCTCTCCTTATCTTTATATCCATTTAAACCGTATTTTCTCAAAATTAACTTTAGAGGTTCCCTGACTTCATTAAATATGCATTTATTATTGAAATCACAGCAGTGTGTACATATAAAAATGAAGTCCATCTGTAATCCTGCCATTCAGGGAAACAAGCATTGTTCATGTGCTTTTCCATTCATGTTGCTGCGTGTGGCTATATATAGTAACCACCAGGCGGGATCTGATAGCTTGGCTGTTATGCTGTTCCAATTGGAAGCATTTCCCCACTCTAAAAAGATTCTCTGTGGCGTCCTGGTAGAGTAGCAGTTAGGTCAGTCTCCACCAGAGCTCAAGGCCACATGCCCCTGGGTTTGAGTCCAGGGGGTGGGAGGTGGGGTGGCCGGGGCAACCAGTGTGAACAACTAAATAAAGGTGAATATAGTGCGTCTTCCTCCTCTCTGCCTGCCTGCCTGCCTGCTCACTCGCCTTCATTCCTGCCTGCACTTTTTCATTAAAAAAAAAAAAACAACAAAAAACTTGGTAAGTAATATTTCAAACTTTTTAATTATGAAAGAAACAAATGAGAATAAAAGTTATTCACTGTAGAAGTACCAAAAAATCACCTTATTTCTGCTGCTCAGAGATAACCACTGTTAATATTTTGATGACCATCCCTTTTTTATGTGCATTGCATGTTCCTGCACGATGTAAACCACATTTATTACTCACTTTTTATTTAAGAATATGTTCTAAATATTATTCGGTTCTTTAAAAACTTTAGCTTTGCATCATTTTTAACAGCTATCATTTTGTTGTGTAGTTGTTCCTTAGCTTATTGAATCAGACATTTAAGTTGACTTTTCTTTTTGCCATTGTAAGACAGCTGTGGGAAATACTCTTGGTTTTCTTTTTTTTTCCTTCAAATTCTGCATGTCTATAATAAGTTCTGTGTTTAGAACTGGGGGGAAAAGGAGTGTACATTGTTTAAACTTTTGATACAAATAACATTTCCTTCCTGCTGTAAATTTGTAGCCACCATAGCTACACGAGATTGTCCTTATGGTTTTGCCTCTCTGCCTCCAAAGGAATATTGAGTGTCCATTTGTTTCTTGATATTAGGAGAAGCATTATAGCCTAGTGGTTGCAAGCAGGGACCCCAGAGTTGAACTTCTTGGCTTATCACCTTGCTTCTCTGTAAATTTGCCTGAGGCTTCTCATCTGAACTAGGGGACTTCGAATAGGGTTGTCCTGAGGCATTATCATACCTTTCTTAAACTAACTGCATCTTTGAGTAACCAAGAAAGCAATTAGAAGTTTTTCCTTATGTAAAACATGTAAAAGGGTTGCCCAGGGCAACTAGTGGACTAGTCACTGCAGCACAGTCCTCATGCATCCCAAGGTTCCCAGTTCAAGATCCAGGACCCGTGGAAACAACCAGGATGAACAGCTAAATAAAATAAAGTGCTTCTTCCCTCTCTTCCTGCTGCCTGCCTTCATTCCTATCTGCATCTTTACTTAAAAAAAAATTAAAATAAAAATAATTTGCAACAAAACTGAGGTCACCAGTAGGGAATGGGGCCGGCTGGGAGCCAATGGTGGTGGAACCCACTGGACAATGGGGAAGGACACTCGATGATTTGGTGGAGGGCCTGGTGTGTTGAAACATATCTAAGAAATGGGGAACCTATACATAGGAAATTATTTTAATGTGTGGAATAATTACTACAATAAAAATAAATAAAGAGTAAAATGAGTGATAGAATATTATTTTCAACCCCCATTGCACTGTCAGACTCCATAGGAGTCAACTTTGTTTTGGTGTCTCTGTAAGGCTTCTGACTGACAAGCTTTCATTTTACTTTGAACTAAGGTAGACCATACTTTAGGATTAAAACAAAAACAAAAACAAAAAAACCCAAAACACTACAGAATGAAACTTTGTTATATTCCACTGGTTACATTAATAATTTCAGTGGTGCAGTCAGACCTCTGACCCTTTTTCAAAAAGAAAGCTTTTGCTCATATCTTCATAAGACCTTTGTTGCCAATATAATTCTCAGAGTAATACCTTTCGAGACGACTCATCCCTTTTGAATTTGATGTGCTTTTCAAAATGTGTGATGATTCTGATATTCTTCCGGTGTTACCTGATATGTAACTCAAAATTTTCCTTATGTGTCGTTTTGTTAAAAGTGTTGAATGGATCCTTGGGAGATGCACTTTTCCTGTATAAAAATGGAAAATGTCATGTTGAGGATCATGTGCGTTGTATGAAGTATGTGTATTAACATCCATGTGTGTCTTCCTGGGAAAATATGAGCTGGGTGAGGGTTTGCAGGGTGTGCTTGCTTGATCCAGTCTTCTCTTCGGCTTGCAGAACACGTTACTTCCTCACAAGACAGGCAGCACAAAGTCCCATCTAATCACTTGTCATTACTTGCGACTCAGTCCTATACTGCAGTTTCATGTTCAGCAGCCTCTCCCTTGGGTCTGGTGACTGCCTGGAAGAGAGATCGCTCCCTCCCCGCCAAGTACACTTGTGGACAACCCAAGTAAGGCTTCCCATTAAAACGGAAAGAGTGGGAGAAACACAGCAATTTCTTGACTTACTCTCTCCTCAGATTTGACTGAGACCTCTTGTGTATAGAGGAAGCCTGTTGTCTGATAAACTTCATTTTAAATTGAGTAGGTAGGGAGCAAAACCCTCTAAATGTCACTCACCATCCCAACATGTCAGATCTCAGTATGAGTTTTTCTAGAGGGCACAGGGGCTCCTACTTCCCCTGGAGCCTTCCTGAAGCATATATTTAGCTGTGTTTTCTCTATTTTATTTCATCCACCTTAGTTCTTCAATCTACTTTGACATCCAGAAATTTATTGAAATCTGATACCTACTTGTTATCCCTGTCCTCTACTATTTCTTTCTTTTCTTTTCCTTCCCCCCCCCCCCCAAAGGAAAGGTAAAGGCAGGAATAAAGTTGAGTAGGTAGGTAGATAGGTAGGTAGGCAGGCAGGCAGGCAGGAAGGAAAAGAGAGGAGGAAGAAGGGTTTATAAAAAACTTAGTTGTTCACATTGGTTGTTTTCCCTCGGTCTTGGGACTGTCCTTGGGACCAGGGATATGTGGCCTGCGCTCCTCCTGAGGGCTCTTTCAGATGCTCCTTCAGAGGCAATTGACCTAACTGCTGCTCCACCCCAGTGCATCATCCCCTATTATTTCTAAGGCCATGCTTTTTTTCCTGACTGTAGTCTTAAAGGTTTATTTCAGTGGGGTATTGAGGTCAAAAGAAATGGACTTCTGTTTACCCTCTTCAGCAGGAAGTTACAAGTTTCAAGAGTCTGAGCTGATCTTACAACATTAGAAGCAGGGAATTGCAACACTTCTGTTGTTTTGTATGTGCAGAGAATGGTTCTTCTTGATTGATGCTAGCCTGTGAATTTCAGATTTCTGCCTTTGACATTAAGCAAGGACTGACTCCTGTCCTGGGAAGTGCCAGCATTTGGTTGGATGTAGATGATAGAGAAGAGGTAAGACAGGAGACCATTGAAAGAGTGTGCTATTAAAGCCTAAAATAACATGTTTTTGAGAAGAAAAGGTAATTGTTAAGGGCCTGGAGATGTCAAGTAGAATAAGGAATAGACATGGCTTTATCCTACCCATATTTCCGACAATGGCCCCCAAATCTTTTTATGGAATATGGTATCTCAGAAGGTGATGGGCCCCACATTTATTGAACAGTAAACCTTTGCATATATAGCTGCCATTTTATGGATTTTACTGAGCTCTTAGGATTTTTCTTAGCCTTGATTATCTTGTGAAACCATATGGTATATTTATATCCTATTTCTATTTTTTAAAGTTTATTGAAGGAACATTTTAATATTATATGGGTTTAAGGTGTGCATCATTGTAAATCAACATCTGCATAAATGCATTAAAGTTAATAAAAGGAAAATATATTCTTTACCACCAACAGTCTAATTCTTTCCTTGTCCACATAATTGACACCATTTACCCCATTTGCATACCCCCTCTCTTTCCCTTTCTGGTAACCACTAATTTGAGTCTATAGAATAAAAGTATTTTTGTTTTATTTGGTTCATTCGTTTGGTTTCTCTGTATCCCAGATATGAATGAAATATATGATGTTTATCTTTCTCTGACTTATACTTATTTCACTAAATATATAAATTTCCTTTAGGTCCCTCTATGTTGTTACAAGTGGGAGTATTTCATCTTTTTTATTAGCTGAGTTATATTCCATGGCGTGTATGTATATATGTGTGTATATGTGTGTGTGTGTATATCCTCTCTTCAGTCATCTGTTGATGGGCTTTTAGTCTGTTTCCAGCTCTTGGTTATTATAAATAATATTGCAGTTAACATGGGGGTACATCTATCTCTGTCAATTTGTGTTTTTGTACTTTTGGATAATATCTAGAAGTGGGATAATGGGATTATATGGAATTTCTGTTTTCTATTTTTTGAAGACTCTTCATAGTGCTTTCCATAATGGTTTTACAAATTTACTTTCCTACTAACAGTGTATTAAGGTTCCCTTTTCTCTGCATCCTTGCCAACACATACTGTTTCAAGTCTTTCGGATAATAACTATCCTCACAGGTATGAGGTGCTATCTTATTTTTTAATTTGCATTCCTCTCTCTAATAAGAGATGTGGAGCGTATTTTCATGAGCCTTTTGGCTATCTGTATATCTTCTTTTGATTATGTATATTCAGATATTTTGCCCATTTCCTTTAATTTGATATTTGTTATTGTTGAGTTTTATATAATCTGTTTCTTTAAACTTTACTGCAAAGTCTCAGGCTTCTGTATCCAAAATGGTCTCTACCCTCTAACTGCAGGTGACTGAAAATCAAAAATGACGTGGCTTAAACGAGAGAGAAGTGTATTTCCCTTACGTAAAAGAAATCTGGAAAGTCATATTTTAGACTGTGAAGCTTCAAAGTCTTGGGGATTCAGGCTCCTTTTATATTGCTCTTCCACCATTCTGAGTGCATGACTTAGTTCCAGCTGTCACATCCATGTTTCGAAAGCAGGACGAAGGGAAGGAGCATGAAGAAACCTGTTCATTTTCTATAAGGATACTTCCTAGAAAATGCACTCTTGCTTTCTGCTTATATCCTATTGGCCAGAACTCCATCACAGTCCTCATCTGGTTGCAAGGGAAGCGGGAAAATGTCCCGTCTAGGTGACCAGGGCTTGGCTAAACTTTGGGCTTCCTATTACTTGGAAAAAAAGGAAAATGGAAGTTGGGACTACTAGCCATCTCTCAGAACTTCCAAAGGCCTGGAGATGCCTATTCAAAAGAAGATCTGCGCAGCAATAAGAAGTAAATATTGGTGATGAGTAGAGAAAGCAGATGTGACCTGTTGTCGTTGCTGAAGCTCCACTGGTTGTGTGAGACAGCTGCTTGACTGAGGCATAAAGAAGGGAGCTCTTTTGCAGGTTTGGGGATGGGTAGAAAGGGGATGGGAGCCAAACACAGGCAGCCAGCTGCCTGTCCCTCAGAGGGAGAACCCTCAAGGCACAGGGTGTCAGCATCTTTTGGTGCCGGTGGTACACGAGTGTTTGACACAAGCAATAAATACACAGAAAACTCCTTGCACCCCAGCCACTCCCATGTATGTCCAGCATCACGTTTCTAAAAGTAGAGCTCCAGCCTCCTCAGCATCTAGTTTATATTTTGATTCCTCTGTAGGACAGAGTAGTACTTGTTATTTTAAATGATATTCTTGAATTCTTATGAAATTGTGTCTAAATGACTAAAGTGGTACTGTGTTAACAAGATCATTCTGGATAAAAGTTACCCCACATGCACCCTCTTCCTGTCATTGCAGCAGAAATGCATGTTCCTTAGATGTTGGAGCAGTAACTTGCTGTATGTGGCACATCTCCTGACAGGACTGGGTCGTAACTCAGGCACCCTGATTTTTCTATGGGCATGTATGTTTCCATTTTTCTCATTGATTTGTAAGAGATTTTTTAATATTTATAACAATGATGTAGGCAGGAATGAAGGCAAGTAGGAAGGTAGACAGAAAGAGGAAAAAGGAAAAAACACTTTATTTTAGTTGTTTATCTTGGTTGTTCCTCCTAGCCCTGGGTTGTATGTGGACTATGTCTGGTGGCCTAGTGACCAGGCCACCAGGGGTACCCTGTAAGAGGATTGATTGATTGATTGATTGGAAAGGCACAGCCAGGAATGAAGGTGAGAAGGGAACTCCTGTGGTATTTTTCTTAAAGGACTTTGTATTTTAAAGAGGGGGAGAGAGGGAGGATGGAAAGAAGGAAGGAAAAAGTAGCATTTTTATTTGGTCCCCACCCCTTGAACTTTACATGTCCACACCCCAGCTCTCAGCTACCTGAATTCTAAGGGCACATCCTGTTCTTAAAGGACTTTTAAAAATGATGGTCTGTGACTGACCCCCATTGCTCAGCCACTGAAGTATAAGCCCAAGGACCTGGGGAGGGGAAAAAAAGATTCCTCTTTCACCAGTATCCCACTGTGATAGCCTAGAGGATCTTTAGGGCACAGGAGGTGTTCCTTGATGTTGGTGCGAGGCCTGACCTTCTGGCAACCAGCTGGCCACTGGTCTGCAGAGATGCCTGCGGAGGGAGGAGGTGGTGACAGTGGCCGCTGGCCAGGATCTGTAAGTTTAGAGGCCTGTGTGGCACAAAGCCCTTTTCTTCCTCTGTGGAACCCTTTCATCTTCTGCCCCTCATTTCTTCATCTGTGTCCTTTCTCCAGGACTCTGTAGAAGTTGTTCAGATCCTGGTTAGGTGCTGTCACCTTAGCAGACAAATGAAGTCTCTGGAGTCAGGCTCCTTGTCTTGAATTTCTGTAGCTCCACGTGATTCAGTAAGGACATGTTGACCGTTGCTGGGATGCCTTGCAGGGTGACAAGCCGACTATTCCAGGGGGAACAAAGTGGACTGCTAGAAAGCACTGCTGCCCTGCCGACTTGGTCATAGACCTGGAGTTTATGACCAAGTCTTCGGGTCACTGTCAGATGCGGATGAGTTTGCCAGACATAAGTTTGAGTGGTGCCAAATCAGCTGTGAAGAATAGAAGTAGCCAGGCAGTGAGACCCAGGCCTCTGGTTTCAGGAGGAATTTGTTGGTCTTAGTGATTAGAGTATAGAGCAAAAAGAAAATACTGGCATGTCAGTATTTTTAGTGCTAAAGTATGCTGTGTTAGTAGATAAAAGTTAAGTTTTAATAAAAAATAAAATGAACAAAAATTAACTTCATTCATTAACTTCAAAAGTAAAACTTACTAAAATATAAGATGCAGTGCTTCTTAAAATATGTATCAGTAGTGACATTGGTTTAGTAATATTTTTGTTAAACTTTCTCTCGTGCTGAAAACCTGACTCTGGGAGTAGAAGAATGATGAACCCACTAAACTATAACTCTTTTCCTCTTAATCTTCCATTTCCAAATTATCCCGCCTATTGTTTGATAACTTTGAGGACTTTTCCCCTCCACAAACTGCAGCCTTTTAATTGCTAGTGTGCTGTAGTTTGTAGTTTGAAGACAGCGTTTTCTGTTTGCCTTGGTGTTCTTTAGTTTCATCATTAAACCAGCGATGATTTGGTTTCGTCATTAAACCAGTGAAGATCTTCGAATTGGGATAAGAATTAGTCTTCAAACAGAAACTTCACTTTCCTGGTTGATTTCTTCCTCTTAAGGATTGTGGGGAGAAGGAAGAGGGCTTCTAAAGGAGATCTTCCCAGGCATACAGAGATGACAAATGTAAATGGGAAAGTGGGAAGTCATTTAGAATGGCTTTGTATCACACACTATTTTTGTTTTTTCCTCTTAAAAAGGATCAACAATACCCTGTCTCCTTACACCTGCCCCATCCCCAGCACTTGTGTGGTGATTTCGTTTGCAACGTATTTCTCTGCTTTGCCTGTGGACTTTTGGGACTTTGAACTTCAGAAATACATTTATACTCGATATAAAACTGCATGTATACATCACTTGGAAGCAAGTTTCATGAAGCAGTATTTTTACTGTACAGTCGTAAGGTTTTTCTTGTTTGGTTCTTAAACTACTCTTTATGTAAAGTTCTTGATGATAAGTAATATACATATGGAGTTGTGTCCATATAATAACTATAAAGTGGGATGACTTTCATAAAGCATGTGTATCTCTGCAGCCAGATCCCAGACAAAATAAAATATTGCCAGTACGTGGGAAGGCTACCTCCTGGTCTCTCCTAATCACTGCCCTCTGACTCCTACCATGTTGTTTCATTTTTTTGCTGGTTGTGACCCACCAACTTGACTTCAAGACCCCATAACTAGGTCTTAATCCATAATTTGAAAAACACAGCCTTATTTTATTTTTCTAATACTCTTGGGAAAGAATTGTTACTGTTTTATAGATTAAAAAGCTGTGATCCAGGAGCTGACATTGTTTCTCCTCAGATCACACAATTGTGCTAACAGCTTCTTTCCCCCCTGCCTGGGAGGTGCTCTTCTTCCTGAGACAAAAGTGACTGCATCCTTCTTTGTCTTATGTCTAGTTTATCACTCCCTCTCACTTGTTTACAGGGTTGATATTATTAATGTACCTTTAGAGAATTCTGATATTACTCTTCTTAAATGCCGAGAGTGGTTTTTGTGAATATGAGTTGTATGCATTTGCTCATTATTTTCGAGTTGTGTGGTTTGGAGACTTTCACAGGGTTCATATTCTGTCTCCCTCTAGAAGAATGAAGCTCTGGGGAGGCCTAGATGACATGCAGTTGTGGCAGATGATTTAGTGGGTGTGCACAGTTCCCCACCCTTAACTGGGCTGCAAACTGCTGTGTGGTTTGTATTTTCTTGCTCCGTTCGTGGATAGATTTCTTCCCATCCCAAGTCTCCCTCAGGTTCTAGAATGCCTACCTGCTGGAACTGTCAAGCACAGCCCTTAGGGCCTGAGAGGTAGTAGCTCCCAGCAGGGCCTCTTGGAGTAGATGCTTTTAAAATAGCTGGGGCTGATGTCCCCCAGTCTGTGCTCAGAAGTTCTGGCCTGGGGACTGAGACCGAACTGTTCACTCTGGGTTCAGGCCTTGTTCTCAGAGCTTGGACCTTTCAAGTCCCCGAATCTGGGCAGTTTTCTGGGAGAGAGGCAGCTTGGAAATGTTCTCATGGCTGTTTCGTTAATGTGAGAGCTCCTGAAGAGACTGGAGTGTCATTCCAGGGTCTTGTATCTGGCATGTAAAATTAGCACACAAGACAGAGCAGACAAAAGATTAAGGGGAAATTTATTGAAACAAGCAAGAGAGATAGCATACTCCTCAAGGTGATGAGCAGTGGGCTGGGTTTGAGAGGACATGACAGTTGCCCCACCCTTGCCCATGTTTTTTTTTTTTTGTAAAGGGCATCCTTTTGTGGCTCCTCTCCATTCCGATCCCCAGGCATTCCTAGGCAGGCAGGGATTTCCAGAAAAGAGGTAGCGATTTCTGGGCATGCTCCTTACTCATAATTCACTCTGTTATAATGAGCTTAATGTTATGGGCCCATATACAGTTTTATGTTAAGCAGATTATAATGAGGCAAAGTTTACTGTAAGGTGGCTAGAGCAGTCAGACCTCCTGCACAGCGAATTGGTTTGAGCCGTCTTGGCCAGGCTGCTTTTTTATTTTTTTTCTTGGCCACAAGAGCATTAGTGTACTGCTCTTCCATTGGTCAGAATTTTATCTGACCATTTCAGGATCTTATCTGCCTAGGTGTCTCCTTCCCCTTTTCTCTGTCCAGCCCCTCCCTAGGTATGTTGATGGTGGGGAGGCGGGATAGACTCTAGGACTGGAACTGAGCACTGGTGAATGAGGCCTCTATTATTTGTGCAGACAACCTCTTTTAGCTCCAAAGACCTGCCCTGGTAGAAGAGCGAGAAAAATTGAAGACAATGGCCCAAAGTGGAATCATTTATGCCAAACCTCTGGTCACTGAGACAGACATAATATAGCTTTCTCAGAATGCAGTCTTAAACCTGTCAGTCTTTCCTACCTATAGGTTATCTGCCTAGAGGAAAACAAATCTGTTTTTTTGCCTCCTATGATTTCCTGGTTCCCCTCCCTTTGTCTATAAAATTCTTCCATTTGTTTTGGACCTCAGACCTTTTTTTTTCCTGCTAGATTGGGTGATGCCGGTTGGATTTACGAATCAGTTGTGTAACGCGATCTTGTTAGATGTGATCTGAGCAGGTTCCTGTGCCCGCCATGGACAAACGTCACTGCAGACACAGGCACGCTGAGGGCAGTTTGTATTTGTGACAGAGAAAAATGGCAGAGGGAAAGAAAGGGAAGCATACTTCTCAAGATAGGAGAAGAGTGAAAAGCCAACTAGAGTTGCTTACAGGTGCACTTCCCTGGCTCCCCCTCCTCACTCCACTCTAGGGAAGTTTCTGGGTGGGGATCTCCAGGACATAGGCTGCATTTTCCAAGGACAGGTATTTCCTTAAGTGTGAATGCTCACTACCTATAATTTAGCCTGTTGTAATGAGTCTGATGAATAAGTCTGTATTCATCCTTATGTTAAGTTTCTTACAATGAGGTATAGGTCCTTGTAGGTAACTGTGAGTTGCTGTTCTTGTGTCTCCAGCTAATCTGAGCAGGGAGGGCATCTGCGAGATGTATCACCTTATCTAGTCATTTTGAGACTTTCTTTGTGTTAGAAATTTATGCTTCCTGGGCCCTTTTAGTGCCTGGTTGTGAAGATTTGTTTGTATTAGCCTGGGCCCTTTGGTACCTGCCTATTCTGTGTCATTGTCTTATCTGACATTCTTCCGGCCTTGTTTGTTGGGGTGCCTCTCCTGTTCCAGCCCCCCTCTAGCTAACCTACCTAACAATTTGATCTGTAAAATTTGCTTAGTTGAATTTTTTTTTAAACAAATTGAATGTAGGGTGATGTCCTGTTAAAGTATCTTTGTTGCTGAGTTGTTTATTGAACCGATTGAAGCAGATAAATTTTGATTATCTAGAAATATCACTAGGTAGTAGGTTTCTCCATAATGCTAGTTAACTTGAAGGAGGCTAGTTGGGTAGGGAGTACAGCCAGCCTGCTCATGGTGTGAGGAGTAACCCTTCGCATTGCATTCCTTATTAAGGTGGTGAGTAATGTCTTTTTGGGTTGAGCCATCTGTCTGTCTTTGCTTGGAGCAGAAACCAGCTTGGCAGGGAGCAGAGCTTCTGGAAGCCTGGCTTCATGAGACAGGTATAGATTTCCTTTTTGTAATAATTCTGGAGAGGAACAGTCAACAGCTACTAGGGATTTCCTTTTCATTCTACTCCCCGCCTCAATTCTCTTGGATAGTCGATGACTAATCCTTATGACACTCTTAAGGATTTCACATTCCTTCCACTTAATGGAAATCTATGTCAACTTGGTGAGATGGGGACATTTTGTGCAGAGTGACTGCTATCCTGTGATACTTATTATCTGACAGCCTTAGGAGTGCAGCTTAGTTATTCCTTAACCTGCCTGCCTCCTTCCCTCCTCCTTTTGTGATGAAATACTGAGATTGGTCTGTGTGCCAGGCAGTGTGTTGGCCGTTGGGATATAGCAGTGAATAGACGACCCTTCCACGTGGAGTTGTGTTCTGGCGCAGGAGACAGACGTCTGAAGTTACAAAGAAGAATAATAAAGCAGTTATTTCTTAATAGGAGGATAGCGTTTTGAAATGTTAGCATTGGAAGGGGCCATCCAGTATGCAGTTCAGTTGACCCAAGGGGCAGGTGTGTTCTGCCTCTGCCTGGAACATTGCCCGTTATTCAAGGAAAATAAGTGCATAGACCTATATACATTTTGTAGGGCAAGAGTGAACCTTTTAGGCCTCTCAAAGGTTTCTTTCTACCTCCTTGTTTGTTATTTCTCTCAACACTTTAGTGGCTGTCTGGAAGTCAGCTCATTAACACCCTGGATTTTATGGGTGTCCCTGGGGGCTTCCTCCCTCCCTCATCATTTCAGTCTCTGAAAAGAGCTAAAAATGCTGCCCTTTTAGTCATTAATAGCATTTGTGTAATTAACTCTAAGGCTATCTTTCCTACAAAAATTGCAGGCCTTGAAGATAAAGGTTGATGAATTTGATTAGAATTTATTAAGTTTTAAAAAACACTCAATGAAACTTTTACCAGCTTCAAGGTGAGGTGCTTTCAAGGGAAACCAAGAGGTCTAGGGAAGTCCTGACTTTGTGATGAGCTTGAAATCTAAATTAGGTTATGGAAAATGCCCCATACAAGCATCAACCCCCACAAATGATAAGGAGGTGGGCCTTATCAGGTGCTTTGGGGATTGTATTGGAAGAGTGAAAAAGTTAGTGAGAAGGATGGGGTATTAACTTCCTGCACTGTCTGGACAAATCACCACAAACTGGGTGGCTAAAACCAGTAAAAATGCTTTCTCTCACAGTTCTGGAAACTGCAAGACTGGAATCAAGTGTTAGCCAGACCACACTCCTTTCAGAGGCTCCAGGGGAGTCCATATCTCACCTCCTTCCAGGTCTCTGTGACTACTGACGCTGCTTGATCTGTGCTTGACCTGTGGCCACATCTCTCTGTCGCTCTTCACATTACCTGCCCTCTGTGTGTCTGTGTCATCTCCTCTGCTTCTTCTTAAAACATTAGTGAGATTACATTTCGGGATCATCTGGGTAATCCAGAATAAAAGCCTTCTTTCGAGATCCTTATTCACATTTTTTTGCCATTTAAAGTTTGCATATTACTTTGCCAACAAGCAAGGTAATATTCACAGATATCTAGAAAGTCCATTTATTTTGGAGAGAGATTGTTTTCTTCAGCCCACCATAGCCTGAAATCGGCAGAGACTTCCCTTGAGGAGTGAGTGTCTTCAGATGGGACTTGAAAGGCAGAGCAGCGGGGAGGAAAGGCTGGGAGCAAAGGAGGAGAGGGAAGCATGGGGTATCATCTGGACCAGTGAGCGGTTGTGCTTGGTTTGGGCAGGTGGCGTGTGCAGGGTGTGGAGGACCTTCAGTGGGTTCGCTAGCTTAGGGAAGTAGAAATCTGTCACCTCCCCCAAATGTTTTATTTATTTATTTGTTTTTAAGAGAGGGAAAGGGGAGGAATAAGAAGCATTTTGAAGGAAGGAGAAGGAGGAGGAAGCACTTTTATTAATTCCTTTTTATTTTTGGTTGTCGCTCTCACCCCTCCCTGTGGTCCATGGTCACCACATGGACTCAGTGGCCAGAGCTACCAGGGTGCACCTCTTTATTTGTTTGTTTGTTTAAGAGGAAGGCAGGGAGGAAGAGAGAGAAGGATGAAGCATTTTAAACTGTATTTGTTCATTTTGGTTGTCACCCCCACCCCTCCACCCCCGACTATCCCATTATCCCACTACCACGTCTTGAACTCAGGTCCCTGGCCTTTATGTGTTCTGCGTCCTGCATGCTGACCTAGCGCTTGAGCCACCAGGGCATACCTTCTTCATTTTGTAAATGTCTTTTTGGCAAAAAAAATAAATAAATAAAATAAAATCACAGAAGGGACTCTGAGGTTTGAGTGGAGGCTGCCATTTTGTTTAAGCTATTAAAGGAAAAATCTCTCTGTAGGGGGTGGGGGCCGGGCCTCCCTCCCTAAACCGGAAGGCTTAATCTCTTTCCCTCCACAGTGGAGGAAGCAGAACATCAGTCTCCATGAAGGCCCTGTCTTTATTTACTTCACCCTTATTTTATCTGTGTGGCTGACCTGCCCCCACATGCCAAGGCCTTTGATTCTCTGAAAGTATTTAGCCTGGAAACAAATGCCACATGGTGAGTTACTCAGCCTGACTGGGTTTTTCCCAAGTGTGTGGGAGGTGTCTATGCTATTGTTAAACTAATGTCTTTTTCAGCATCTGTCTGAGGTTTATTTATTTGCCAGCCTAGAAGAACTCGGAGGGCCCGGGGAAGGTCCCACCACCCCCACCCCACCCCGCCCGCCCCCCTGCCCTGACACTAGGCAGAGTGAGTGAAGGTGAGGTCTCACCAGAACTGTGCTGTTTGAAGATCAATCTAGTAGTGTGCAGAGAACAAGCTAGAGAAGGGAGGGTATTGCGGAGACCAGGAGGGAGGCCAGTGCCGCAGAGAAGGGTGACCATGAAGCCTTCAGCAAGGGTGCTAGTGCCTCCTCCGAGTAGGCTTCCATCATGAATTTTAGGCATTAGCCTAAAGAAGAGAAAGCATTCCCAAGGGGCTAGGGAACGGTTGAGGTCCAGCCAAGCCCTGCTGTTAAGTAGAGTGGTCAGAAAAGCCCTCTTTGGGGCGGCTCTATCTGATTGGACAGAGTGCGGTTACTGGTCTCAGCAGTGAGAAAACTCCAGTCGGGTGAAGGCCTGGAGTCAGGTGTGAGTGTAACATGCTGAGGTGCGCAGAGAGACTCCTTAGACTTAGCCGTGGGCCGTTCTCTCTGCAGAGGCCTGGCGCGGAGGGAAGGGTAGGAACCTGGAACCTGGTGCGCCATCCTGGCCAGTAAGAGATCTTTAAAAGCTTTTAACTGGGGAGATACGGGTTCTGATAGATGTTTTAGAAAAATCACTGAGTGTTGTGAGGAGAATGGTGGGTGGAAGGAACAATTAGAACCCCATAGGAAAAGAGAAATGGGAGCTGGCACAAGCCCAGTGACTGGAGGTGTCAGTAGGGCCTGGGGCTGCGCTGCTCCACCTGCTCCTTTTTCTTCAGGCTGGGGGGCCGGGGGAAGGGAGACCTCAAGTGTCTCCTCATCACTGGCTGTCCAGATTCAGAGCTCTAATTTGATAGTACTATGGGATTCAGGTTGCCCAAAGAACCCACGCAGAGTTAGGGAGCAGAGATTTAATTGGAGGGTAAAGGAATGGAGCCCACCAAGGGAGGTCCAGACCCGGTCCGCTGTGCCAGCCGCCTGGGTTTTTTATGAATAAACCCACATGGTGAGGAAGGAGGCTGGAGAGAGGGTCATCAGGCCAGGTTTCACTTCCTGATTGGGCAAGGTGACAATATCCTTTGAAGTTATTGGTGGGTTTCTTCAACCGTCGCCGTTCTTTTGTTCCTTTGTGCAGAGGGTCCGTCCTGTTCGCGTGCTACACATGAGACATATCTCACATGTCAGACTCAGACTCGCCAATGGACTGTCCTTACCCATCCAGATGACTGCATTCCTCTGCTCGGCTGGGTGGCGCCACGAACAGTTCACTGCTCTGATATCTGAACTTTGGTCCCTGGCCTAAGGCTTGCTCTTGTAGGGGTCCTGACAAGTACCATTTTAGACCAAGTTCCTAATGTAGGTACCTATTGCCCCAGCCTGGGACTAAGTGCCATCCTGAACCTGTCTGGGTGGACAGGGAATGGGAGCGTTAAAATAATTCACGACATGCCCTGGTGGAACAGGCCAATGTGCTCCGCAGGCCGTTTATCTCTGGGCTCTAGTCCTGGGTATGTGTGGGACAACCATTGTGAACAACTAAAATGGAAATAAAATAAAAATTTTTTCTTCCTGTCTGCCTGCGTGCCCACTCACCTTCATTCTTACCTGCACCATTCATTTAAAAATTAGCTTATATAGGCTACTATGCGCCATGGAGGAAGAGTGGAATGAATTTTCGGAGGGAACTGACTATAGTGCTCAATACCTGGAGGCAAATGAGAAGAATTAGGTGTGGTTCTCCAGTTTGCAGCTTATGAAGATGAGATTCCTGAGCCATTATCTGACTAGCTAGGAAGACTCCAGAATCTGCAGTTTTGTGGGCAGCACCAGAAGCTTTGTTTGTGTTTACATTGAGATGCCTGTGAGAACTTCCTGGTGGGGATGTAGTTACTAATAACTACTTTAATTACCAGTTCTGAGCCAGTAGCTTTGCCATTTGTATCTCCAATCCCAGTTTTCCTCCAGTGCCAGACAAGGGGTAGTGTTGGCTTGAATTAAGGGAGTTACAGAGGTGATGGGAACACGTAAGTGGAGCAAGAGGCTATTCATTCAGTAATGCTGGTAGCATTAACAGACTTGATCCTTCTTAGGCCGAGGGAGGAGCACCAAGGGTGATGGGCTCACTTCTCACTTGAGAATTCAGAGCAGAGAGAGTGACTTTCGATGTGGACATATGGACAATTTTAGGTGCTGTGGGATGTCTAGGGGAGACACCTAGCACAGCTGTGTAGACAGCTCCATGGGTCTAAAACTAGAAGAAACAGTTGGAGGCATCCTAGTAAACACGACTGCCTGGCCAGAGAGCCAGAGAGCCTAGGATGAAACCCTGCGAAACCTGCAAATTAAGGGACAGGCCTAGAAGAGGAAGTTGCCGCTGGAGAAGCTGGCCTAAAGGACTGACGAGAAAGGCAGGTGGGAAAGCAGGAGGATGTGCTCCTTGGAAGTCCTTTTAGAGTATTTCCTGATGTCAGCATTAAAGGTGGCTTCGAGGTGTGCCTTGGTGGCTCAGGTGCTAAGACGGCAGCTGAGGTGTGGACCATAAAGTCTGAGGATCTGGTTTAAGACTCAAGACCAGGAGGAAAAACAAAATAAAATAAAAATGCTTCCCCCTCTTCTCTGTCCTTAAAAATGCTTTTTCCTCCTTTCAAAAAAACAAAAAGCTTCCGCCACAGGGGGCTGAAGAGTGACTGTTGTCTCAGCGACTAGGTCACTGCTGACCAGAGCACTTCAGTGGAGTGGTGGCGGCGGCTCTCTGGTTGAGCACTGATGCACAGGGAGAGGGGCATGTTCTCAGCTCTTCTCAAAGGTTTGCCTGTGAAGTGGGGAAGAAAGAGCAATTATTGGTTGGATGAGCTGTCAAAAGCTTTTTATTGTTGAGTCTGTTTAAATGGTTTGTAAGCAAAAGTCTGTGGTGAGAAGGAAGTGGGAGGACAATTAAGAGGGGAGGGAGACAGTGAGGTCTCAGGAGGAAAGGGGATGGGGAGCTGTCCTGGGAACCTTTCCTTAGTGGGGCAGGCAGGTAGGCGCCCTGTGTGGCCATGACCACCAGCAGCTCTGCTCCTTTGTAATAGTAGTGACTGGAGGTGAAGTAGTTCATAGCCAGAGTTAGGTTTTAAAAAGCTGGCTCTATCACTCAGCTTCGAAAAGCTGTCTAGATCTCCTCGGGTCCTTTCTCTGTAGCTCTGGTGTGGAGTCTGGTCCTGAGGGAGTATTTTAAGGGAAGCAGTCCATTTGGAGTCGCCGAATGCATTTTCTGTAGATCACTTTATTGTGTTACGCTTTTGAAGGGAAGGCTGTGACCACATTTAAACTTTCAGAGGCGGCTGCTGTTCTTGTTTGACCCTGTCCAGACTTACTTGCCAAGTGGAATTAGCATTAGAAAAAGCTAATAATTTTTTTTTTTTTTTTTTTTTTTTTTTGCTATTTCTAGCACTGCATACACACTCTTACCTTTTTCAAACCCATTTACTTACCTTTTTCAGTGACAGGGACACCTAGGTCCCTGACAGTATTACTGAGGATAAGCCTGTCTCTGGTAATTTCTCTCTGATCATGTATCTGTGAGTGTGGGGGCAGTGGGCTGCACTAGCCCAGGCCACAGGGCTGGATGAAGAAGATGGCAGGCTTGATCTTTAGCAAAAGGTTAGGTTCAGCCTAATGACTCCTCCAGGACAAGATTTGTAATTTGCATTTAAAGCAGTGCCAAAAATAAGTTGTGTAGTTACAGAGTCACTGCGTAAGGGAAGCTTATGAATTTGAATGCATTGCCAGTGAAAAGGACAGAGTTTTTGGAATTATAACCAGCCAGTGCAGTAAACACTGCCTTTTAATGAAATTTTCTTAAGAATAAAAACGAAGAAAAACCTGTGAATGTTACCACTTTGTTTCCCTGGTTTTTAGTTCCTTTTAGGCAGACATGAACAGAATGTTAATGTGTTTTCTTTGGCAAGATACAATACAGAGTTGGCATCTGGTAAATAAATGGGATGAGGGTGGGGTGTGTCCCATGTGCCTGGGACCCAGGTGGTATAATGCCCAGTGCTTCTGTTCAGCCTGCCCACAGCCATGCTGTTTTTTGGTCAAGCTCTAACCATGTGGCTGTCTTGAGAAATCTTGAGGCACCTCTGACACCAACTGAAGACTGAAAAGCCTCTAAAGGATGTTACCTGGTAAGCCTTTGTGAGCCCAAGGCAGGCCTTCAGAAAATCCTGACAATGGAGAGGGATGGAAGAGGCGGGTTCCTACCTAGAGAATGACCGTGCAAATGGGTTTGATAAATGCTGCTCCTGAGCCAGCCAGGTCCCTCTTCAGACCTGGAAAAGCCAGACTTTGGCCACAGAAATTTTCCTATCCACCTGGGGCTTCCTCTTGACTCTTCCTTCCAGCCTTCTTTTACTTCCGTTGAAGGAAGACTTCCTTGCAGTTGGTGCTGGAGTTGGCTTCTGGCCAGTTGTGTGCGGGTGTGGGGGTGGCGTGGGGCCCAGGATAGCTGGGACAGGGAGCTTTTCAAGCATCAATTTTTCAAAACTCTTGATAAGTTCTGCCTAAACTCTGGGTACTCAGCACACTCCATGTGTCCATCAACCTAAGTGCTTTTGCCTTTCCTCAGAGTCTAACTCAGTGAACCAGCAGGAAGACGGCCTCAGAGACACAGCACTTTTTAAAGCCACATCTTGTTTCCTGTTTACATCAGTACCACCCTCGCTCGGAGATGACTAAGGGATTGTGGAAGGATGGGTGGTGATTGAGATAGAATCAGAGAGAGGATCTGTGTTTCTGATCTGGGCCCTGAGTTGGGAGGGAAGGAAGGAAGAAGGAGAAAGGGTGTCCTGGGGGCCTGGCTGAGACAGCTTGAAGTGGCAAGATAGCCTGTCTCTGCTGCTCGGTGCTGGTCCCAGAACAGCTAAACTGTGCCCTCAGACGCACCACCCAGCTGGCTGGGCAGCCAGGGTGGCATCAACCTGGTTCTGCCTTGAGGGCCACGGTGCACAGGGACATGGGCCTGGGAAACGAGCTGGGATTCAGAGTGAGTTCTGTCACACTCTCAGTGCATCTGGACCTTGGGAGTCATGGTAGGTCGGATGGAACTAGCAAGGGTATTAGTATTAGTTCAGCAAGTCTTTGATTGCTGCTATGCTTCTGCCCTGCTCAGTGCAGCGGGGAATGAGAAGCCCCCAGCTGCTGACCAAGCACCGTACCCAACATGCATGTGGTGCTTTCACCATGTACCCCCACTTGTACACACTGCATTATATGTACACGCTGGAATCCAGGAAACAGAAGTGGGTTCTGATATTTCCTCGCACCTCCGTGGGGTGGGTCTCACACATCTGCTTCAGAGCCAGCGCGTGCTGCTGCTGGTGTGTCTCGGACCTGTGCCTCCACATCAGCTCTGGGAAGTGGCTCGTTCTTGAGGTGGGGCTGCCTGCAGGGTGAATGGAAGATGTGAAAGAGGAGGCAGGGAGGCAGAGGCTGAGCTCCCAGAAGTGCTGGCACACGGGCCCTGCCAGGCCTGATGACCACAATTCTGTCCCCACTTCAGCCTCCTTGGGTTGGGAAGGGTGTGAGGCTGCCAAGGTGGGTGTGTACGGTTCTTGTGCTCTGTCTGTGTGCCGTGCTGTGGAGTGAGGGTCCTGCGACTCTCGGGCCAACACGTGTGGTTTTTTTCTGGGCATGGACATGGGTTCCAGGTCCCTGTCTCCTTACTGGCCACCAGCTGCCGCCAGTGCTTGGCCTAGCTTACTCAGCCATAGCAGCCCTTGGGAGTGTCCAAGGGGAAGGCCTTTGTCCGTCCAGGGGGTGGGGAGGAGCTGGAACACCGTAGGCTTCCAGGTTCCCTCAATTTGCTCTTTCGTGACAGCCAGATGTGGGGAGCTGGGCGTCAGGAACCTGGTGAACTGG
Organism: Solenodon paradoxus; assembly: GCA_004363575.1. Taxonomy (NCBI): domain Eukaryota; kingdom Metazoa; phylum Chordata; class Mammalia; order Eulipotyphla; family Solenodontidae; genus Solenodon; species Solenodon paradoxus. The sequence continues at coordinate 180,007 of RJWH01000873.1, read as the reverse complement.
CTGGCTTTCCCTCTCCCCATCCATTGCGGGGCAATGCCCTTTTCCTATGCAGGGATCTGCCCTTCACCTGGCTCGACCCTGTTTCAGCGTATTAGGTGACTTGATCTCCGGATCACAGGATGCCACAGGTAAGGGCCCGAGGATGCTTGTTCAGTGTCCTGGAGTGAGGCCCCGGACCCTGTAGTGATTTTCTTAAAGGCAAGTGAGACTGAGGAAGTTCACTTTCACGGCTTAGTTGTTCATTGGTTCCCCCTGTGTTTGGCCACTAACTACAGTTACAGTGTCTTTATAACGGTTCTCTACCTCCTTTTACTGCGCCCTGCTTGCGGGTGCCTCTCTTCACTTGACTAGTCCTTGCGAGAGCAGACAGAGTCCAGATGTGGTGGTTGCAGGACATGGTGCTGGGCAAATGTTCACAAAGGGGCCTGGCCACTCCAGGGAGCCTCAGCACAGCGGGCTCTGCCTGGGCTCCTTCCTGCCCTTTCTGCCTGGGGAACAGCAGCCTTTGTGAGTCTCCTTGACAACAGGATGGCTAAGTTAAAAATAACCTTGTGCCGGGTCCTCTGTGTGTGTGTGTGCGCGTGCGCTCGCGCACGCTTGTGCAGCTGCTGTGCTCAGACTCAGTGCCTGCGGCATCTCGATGCCTCCAGAGAGCATCTGGGGGGGTCCTCGGTGGGGCCCAGGTGCTTGCCGGTGGGAGGCCCTCGGTTTAGGGGTCAGATCTAGACAGCCATGCAGCACGCTCATCTGCTGTTGTGCTGGTTGCCCATGGGATGGGGGTTATGTAAAGAAGCCGCATGCTGTCGTCCCCAGCCTCGGTGGACTCCTCAGAGTCACCGTGTTGCTTGCAGACTCCACAAGCGCGCCCCACGAGGAGCCAGCTGCCGTTGGTGTGGAAGCCACACTCTACCACTTGCTTCAGTCAGTGCCTCCCCGGGACCGGGGCACTTGTCTTTTCCTTGTCACCAGGCCCTGCCGTGTAGCCTCCAAGCTGCTGCTCAAGCCCCAATCATGTAAGGAAAAGCCCGCGGGAACCCACTCTGCTTGCCAGCCTGTGTGAGGGCACCAGACTGTGCCAGACCACGACCTGGTCTCCGTCCAGGGTCTCTAGCCAGAGTCCTGAGGGGCGGGTTGGCTGAATCACAGGGACTCTCCTCCTACTCAGACCTTCTCCTTCGTAGGAGAATTTAAATAGTTGCTCTAAGAGGTGGAAGAGAAAGCAGATCACTTAGACTCAGACACGTGTCACACTGCTGCTGAGCATGTGCACCGCCCTTCACAGTTTTATGAGCATTTCCCGCCCGGTGAACTTCAGCCCAGTTCTGGGAGAAGGGAAGACAGGAAGATCTCGATTCACAAATGAAGAAAAGGGCCTCTGAGAAGTTCAGTGCCTGGTCCCCAGTCCTAGCCGGGTCTTCTGACAGCTGTGCGTTCACCCCACAGGTTTCCTTTTAGTTAAGCACCTTGAAATCCATGTTATTCTTCAGTAAGAAAGTCAGTAGTAAGAAACAGCAAAGGGATGTTTTACCGCATCTTCAAAATTTCATTATTTACATGTGCAAGCAGAGAAACTTACATGTTGTTTAAAGATGAACGATCACTTTGGATGTCCCTGATAACTAGTAAATGCATTAAATCGAGCAGCATTTTGTTTCGCCCCAGCGGAGTGGTGGTTGGGCACAGCCCACATGCATCCCTAGGTCCCAGGACTCTCACCCGGGCCAGGGGAACAGCCTAGATGAACAAATAAATAATAAATGCTTCCTCTTCCTCTCTTCCAGCCTGCCTCTGCTTGCCTTCCTGCGTGCCTGCAACTTTCCTTTAAAACAAAGGGAGCAGCATTTCATGCTCATTAGCCATTGCTTATCTTCTTTTGTGAAGTGTGTCAAGTCATTGTCCAGTTTTCTACTGAGATTTCTGCTTTCATTATTACTGCTTGCAGTTTTTAAAATGTTCCAGATTTAAGTATCTTGTGTGACTAACAAGCTCTCCCAGCCGTCTCTAACCCCACCTTCACCTCAGTCACCCCCCTCTGAGCACTGGTTCCACTGGGCACTTGCGGGGAGGTTTTTGTGTGTCTGTTATCCCCTAACAACTAGGACCGTGACACACCTTGTTCTCATGACATCCCCAAACTTGGCACACAGCAAACTACTTACTGATGGATGGAGCATGGAAGGAGGAACTGAGGGATTCATTCCCGCTGTGGTGGAGAGCTGCCTGGTCCTCTTTCCTGAAAGGGCCTGGCTGGAGCCATGAGCCTGGCTGCAGCGTGCTACGGCAGCAGGGCTGCTCCCTGTGTGACTTAGCTGTCAGTGGAGCGGGGTGTTCAGAGGTGAATGGTCTTCTGGGTGTCTGTGCGGGACCCTTATAGTGAATACCCCTGGGATATTTGCATAAGAGCAGAGTCAGGAGCTAGGCCCTGATGAAATCCTCTCACAGCCAGTTCTCCCTCTCCTGAACTATTCCCTCCCGGGCTCCCCTGAGGCAAGGGGATTGAGCAGATCATGGTTTATTCATCCTCACAGGGTGTGGATGTCGCCTTACTTCCAGCAGAAGGCTGGCCACCTGGGCACATGTAAGAACAATGTCATGATCACTGTGAGCCCCTTCTGTTCTGCCTCCTGACTCTATCTGGTCCTCAGGCCGTTTGGGTTTGTGCCCACAGACCTGCGACAGACAAGTATTTCTCAGTATCCTACTTGGCATTTTTGACCTTTCCCTCTTCTGTTTTTCTGCTGCGTAGGAGTCAGAAGTAAAGGTCGATGGAGAGACTGCATCTGACAATGAGAGCCGCATGGAAACTGCTCCCTTACCGACCGCTGCAGACGACACCCCAGAGGTCCTCAATAGAGCCCTGTGCAACTTGTCATCAAGGTAACCTGGCCTAACGTGCAGGTGCTGGTTGGGGCCTTGCGCTGTGTGCAGCTGCCACAGGAGAGCCAGAGCCCTCAGACGTCCAAGCCCGTAACCTTGAGTGGGAGCCCACTTCTCTTCGAGCGTCGTTACACCGAAACATCTGCTCAAGTTCTTTCCTTTGCACCGTTCCTGCAAATTAAGTAGTTCAGTACGTTGTCCTCCCCGCACCAAAGCAAGCAAACAGAGACGTGCCAGGACAGGCCTGCCCACTTGCATCAACCACAGTCCCCCTGCCGCTTCCCAGGGCTCCCAGGGCTCCACTGTGTGTCATCTAGTGCTTCACAAAAAGCATGGGCACAGCCGTCAAGCATCTAACCTTTAAGGATGCTCTAGGCTGGATGGGGCAGTGCAGTCCGAGGAGGAAAGTGTGGGCAAGCAGGGAGGCGTAGTTGGGCAAGGTTGCTTGTGCAGCAGGTGAGACATGATCTCCTGGGGCTGGGACTAACGAGGCAGGCTGCTTTTCACTGACGAGCCTGTGATTCAGAGTTTAGTTTTCTCTCTTCCACAAAAATCCATCGTGGCATTCCTTAAATTCTTCCAGAGGAATTGAGACATGTCTCAGCTTGGGTGAATCTAGGGTTAAAATTTCCATCCTTTGAGATTCTAGTCCGTCCAATGCCATATGTGTGGAGTAGATTAAAAACAAATTCTGAGACCCCAAAACATTATCTAAAAGTATTCCTGTGTGTACGTCCCATGCTCCTCTGAACGGCTGTTTGTATGGTGGTTAAGGGACTGTTTCTGGAGCCAGACTCCCAGGATTCAAACCCCAGCTTCCCCTGTGGACTCTGTGTGACTGGCACAAACCTCTCCTCATCTGTAAAAGCCGCTAGTGTTGAGGCTTGAATGAGTTAATCGATAAGAAGCCCTTACATAAAATGCCTGATCACGATGTTACTGCCTAACCGTGATGTTAGTATTATATTATCATTGTTTACTGCTGATGTCACTGCAGCAGTGCAGGCCAGCAGGGTTCCACTGCAGGACAGCTGTTCATGGTTTTTCCTCTGGTGGAGACGGGCACAGATGCTAGTCCAGTACATACAGTGGCAGAGGAACTACATTTCCCTGGGCCTTTTACTTTTTACTTAAGTCCTTAAGCTGGTGCATTTTTCTGCAGGCCTCGGAGCCTCTTGGAGTGGTGGGTGAGGCCAGTGTCTCTGGCATGGTGCAGGAGTTGCTAGTGAAAGGCTGACATGTGGAAGGGTTGACTGAGTACCCTCACCCCAGGGAGAACCTTCCCCACTAGGTTTGTCCTTTGGTTCCTGACATGCTTTCCCCTTCCCCTCTTCTCTTACTTAGATGGAAGAACTGGTGGGTGAGAGGCATCCTGACTTTGGCCATGATTGCATTTTTCTTCATCATCATTTACCTGGGACCATTGGTTTTAATGATAATTGTAAGTGTTATTTGCATGCTCTTTTAGTTTTGCCTTCAGGACTGATCATTTTAAATCCCAGGGGTTGGGCTGGTTCTGGGAATCATTTGGAGTCCAGTCTCCTCAGAACACTTAGAATATCCGTGACTTCACACCTTCAGCAGCCAACTGGAGGGACTTTGACACAGGCCAGTTAGTTGTATGTGGCTAAAGATATCTCTTCAGCTTAAAATTCGATTATACTGTAACACCAGCAATGACTCTATGTGACTTTATTTCTTGTTTTTCTGGGGCCTCAGTCATGGGCTTAAGATTTGCGTTAAGAAGCCCCTGGTCCATAGTACTTCTCAGTCCTGATACGACAGTGGTGAATGATTAACAGCTGACTGCTGAGCACAGTGGTTGGGGCTTTTCAAGCATTTCTCTATTCAAAGTCAAAGGGGAAGGGGACTGCTAAGTCCCCTGGGAGGTTTAGAGTGAACAGCGATGTGCTCTGTGTGACCTGAAGGACTGCATTGCCTTGTGGGATGGTGTGAAAGGTGGAGGAGAAGGAGAGCAGAATCATTATACAACTGACATTTTTTAAAGAGCATAATGGTTTCACTTCAGGCCACATGACCTGTTGGTTTCCAGAGGTCGTGAGGACTGGAGTGTTAGCAGGTGTTCCAGTTCTTGTGTCCTGCAGGTGATGTGTGTTCAGATCAAGTGTTTCCATGAGATTATCACTATTGGCTACAACGTCTACCACTCCTATGACCTGCCTTGGTTCAGGACCCTCAGCTGGTAAGTTCTCTGGCTGCACAGGGACCGTTGCCGGACTGGGTGATAAGGGTCTACGTACTGAGGGGTGGGGAGAGGGGGGACTGGTGACAGACTTGCGCTGCACCTTTGAAACCCAAGCATTTCATGGGCCAGTCTGTGAGGCTGGCTTTAAGGGCCATTCTGGGGCCATGTTTACCTGGGTGTATGGATTTCTCAGACTCTGCACAATGGACCCCCTTTTCTAGATCAGCATATTTTTCATGCTCTAGCTTCCCACAAGAGTCATGGCAGTTGTCAAAAGTGGTGTTGCTATGTCTGGAACTTTGTTTGCTCATCCTTACAGCAGATGTCCTAGACTTAGTGATTTTCAAACTGGTTTTGGTGTCCTAGTTCTCATAAGTGACTTAGGTGTCATATGAGCCAGGAGTGAGAGCTTCTCAAAGAAACTCTGCTTTCTCTTTCTCCTGGGAAAGGGCTTGGCCCTCAAAGCAAAAACAAAATCAGAACTATAGCACAGATGATGTCTGTCCTTTCCCAATCTGAAACACTGCATTATTGACCAGGCCTCTCAGGTGGTGACATGTGAGCTGAGCTCCTGCTGCGCTGAGATGACTTGGGGCAAATTCCGACCCTCCTCACCCCACTGTGCTGGGGCTCGGGGATTGATTCTGTGATTTAGCAGGCCTGGAGGGTCGTGTTTAGTGTCCCAGCACGTTGGTCATGGCCACGGGAGCTGACGGACTCTGACGTGGGCTGGACACATCTTTCCCAATGCTCCCCCATCACCCAGCAGGGCAAACTGCTGCCCAGTCTCCACGCTGGCCTGTGCCGCAGGATTATGTGGAGAGTCTCTCAGGCACGCCCTTGTGGCTCAGGCGGCTCAGGCGCGGGTCAGGTAAAGCCTACGGCCTGGGCTTGAGACCCGGGACCAGCGGTTAACAGGAAAAAGATGCATACAGTCTTTCTTCTGACTTCTAACCTGGAAAGCGGTGTTTTGAATTTTGTTAATATACTCAGGAGGTCTGACACCCCCCACCCCTGGTCTGTTGTCATTTTCCAAAGAAAATATTTTTCGTGTAACAAAATAAACCCACATGGGGTGTTCCCGAGTTTCCACAATTTATTTTATTTTTCTCAGGGTGACTAGGTTTTTATTGACTTTAGAAGTCAGAGTGTGGTGGTTGGAGGAACGAATGAGAAGTAAGAAGAGCAATATTATCTGCAAGGAAAATAAACACCTCTTCTGGCTTAATAATATGCTTCTGGGTGACAGATTCCAGGGCTGACCTCTTTCCCTCCTGCTCACTGGAGGCTTGGGCCTCAGCTCTTAGTGTGAGGATACTGAGGTTTCACTCCAGGGTTCTTGTGAGTCTGAGAGAAGATTTTGTTGGACCCACCCGCTCTGGGAACAAAGAAGGTGGCACCGCTGACAGAAAGCTAGAGAGATTTATTGAGGTGAAAGTGAAAGTAAGAGTAAAGAGAAGAGAGCAGGCTTCCCACAATTAAAGACCAAAGGGAGAGCCAAGCTCCTGCCTGTATCTGGGTTCATGCAGAGTCTTGCGTGGCAGAGGCAGCAGGGGTTGGCATCAAGACTCCTCCCTTCCCAGTGCCCAGCTGAGGACAGAGGCTCTAAAGGAGTGAGGAGCCAGAACCAGGATGGAGGAGGACAGTGCCCCGGTGTGGATCATGGCTGCTTGTTTGGTGAAATAGCAATGCTACCTGCCGTTCAAATAAATGTGGGAGGCGGGAATCACCTTAATGTGTACAAGGTTTTATGAAGTTAACAGTAGTTGAGCAGCATGTGGAAGAATAGTTAGGGGGAGCTGATATTCCAGGCAGGACAAGGCAGTCAGGTGGCAAAGCCGAAGCAAGCCGTCTTCAGAGCACGCAACGATCCTGTTGGGAAGATAGGAGGCCAGGTAGGGCGTGTTTTGGAGCGATGCCTTCAGGTTTGAGTCTTCTTCGGTTAGTATGGAAGATCTACAAAAGAACAAAAACTGAGTCCTAAGTTTGTGATAAAGGAGCTTCTGAATGAGAGCTGCCACAAACTTCTAGGTGAGCTTCGAACCTGCAGTGCCTCCAGAGAACCGTGGCCTGCCTGTCCCTCCGTGAGCTCCCCAGAGGCGTTGAGGGTCAGGAGCACTGCTGCTCTGGTTCTCAGGCTTTCTGCCAGCTGGCATGCTCTCTGTGGCAGCGACCTGTTTTCATTCACAGGTACTTCCTACTGTGCGTAAATTACTTCTTTTATGGCGAAACGGTGACAGATTATTTCTTCACTCTGGTCCAGAGAGAGGAGCCGTTGCGGATTCTCAGCAAATACCACCGATTCATTTCATTTACCCTGTATCTAACAGGTATGCGATTCACGGGCCTTGTGTCCAGCTTGTTTGTGTGTCTGCTGAGCAGGAGCTGGGATGTCCTGACTAATGGAACGTTCTGATGGCGTTAACTGACTGAAGGAAGCAGAGATGCCGACTCCGAAGCAGCAGTTCTCTCAGAGAAAGAAGACTGAGGGGCATGTGTGGTTGTGGGGACTGGAGGCTGTGCCACTTGTCCGTGGCTTCCAGCCTCTGTTGGAGTCAGCGGACCATGGTCCTGTCGGACACTCCTTTTGGCAGAGTCTGTGGTCTGATCCAGACAAACCCACCTAAGAACTTTGGTATAAAAACAAATGCCCATCTTTAGAGGGGTCATTCTAGGAGATCATCCTGAGAGGGTGTGCTGTCTCAGGTGGAAATTTTACCGATTTAGGTTTCAGAAGACTAGCCTCAGAGCGGCCAGAAACTTAATCGTTCTGCTCTTTTGTAATCTCAGAGTTAACTGCGAGGACTAAATGAGATATGGTAAAACATGATAAACAGTGGAAGTGCTGTTATTCTAAACTCAGCACATGTACATTACTTAGTTCTAGTGTTAGTGTTTTTCAGAGCTGTCTTCAAAGCCAGATTGAAGCACATGAGAAATTTGATCTGAATTTCAGTCTGACCTATTTTTGATCAGCTCGATAAGCAGTCCTTGGCTCTGTGGATGACATCTGGCTTTTAAATAGAAAGTCCACTGCCACGAGGCCTGCTGCCAGTGAGGCTATCTGGAGAGCAAGCTCCGACCCTGAGGGCAGCCCCTCAGCGGGAGGCCAGGGGTCTGCAGCAGCGACAGTTAGCTTCTTGAGTAGCACTGCATGTGAGTGGGGGCTCAGCACACTTAGGGTAAAAGTCTCCTTTCCTACAGTAGGTGGGGGACCTGCATGTTTTTTTGGACACCATATTCCTCAATATGAGGAATTACCTTGACCCCATACCAGGTGGAGCTCCCACCTGTCAGATCTTTCCTATGGGAATGTCAGCAAACTTTTTCTTTAAGGTGTGGATAATATTTTAGGTTTGGGGACCCGTAGTGTTCCAGTTGTAACTCCTCAGTTCTACCTCAGTAGCATGAAAACAATCATAGATAATATTAAACAAAAGGGTGTGACTGTGTTCCAGTAAAATTTTGTTTATAAAATCAGGCAGCTGACCTGACCTGACCTAGGATTTCTATCTGGTGCATAGTATCCTGTGTGAGTGTAGTCTGCGAGATTTTAACATACTGCCTTCCTTTGTCTTAAAGGAGGCATGTTTTCCTGCTGACTGTAGCCTGTATACCTAGTTTTTCTCCCCTGGGCTTTGGAATTGTGTGCTGCTTAGCTGCTGCTAGGAAATTAGCCAGATGACCACTTAGCACAGATAAAGAAATGATTAAGGACAAAGATAAGTACAGAATGTGATTCATTTTGCTCTTTTTCCTTCTTTGTCCTCAAACTAGGGTTCTGCATGTTTGTGCTGAGTCTGGTGAAGAAACATTACCGGCTGCAGTTCTACATGGTAAGTGAGGGAAATGTGTGTGTCTGGATGCGTGGCTTAAGTGCAGCTGTGCAGAAACTCACCCGGCAGGCCTCTCAGCCCTTCTGTGATACTCTCAGCAGAGTCTGTCCTGAATGCGCCTAGAACCAGGAAGGAAGGAAGGGGCTTATGTGAGGTTGGTGGCTCTATATCGCCCTAGACTCAGTCACCGTCACTTTGTTTATACCCACGCAACCTCTCCACTGGCACCTGCAGGTGCGCTCTGGTTCTGTGCCAGGTAGCACTTCAGGCATTGCCTACAGACACAATAGCTGTCACATCACTCCCTCAGCTTGAAAATGCCCCCTTCTGAGTGGTGCAATTATTCAATAAACAATAGCTGTCACATCACTCCCTCAGCTTGAAAATGCCCCCTTCTGAGTGGTGCAATTATTCAATAAACACTTTGAGAAGAGTCTGGGATAGTGCGCCGGCAGCCTGTGCTTGTGATGGGAATTGAAGCCAAGGGACAAAGTTACTTCCAGAGGCTTGGTCTGTTCCTTTCACTTCCAGCAAGATAGCTACAGAAGCTGTCTGGTTCTTTTTATTTTTTTTTTTAACTGACAGAATGAGACAAGAGGAAGCAGCATTTTTAATTTATTGATTTGTTCACTTGGTTATTCCCCTGGCCCTGGGATGTAAACCCGAGTCCATGGGATGGATGGGTGTGGACTGCGCTCAGCCAAAGGCAGTGAACCTCTGCAATTTTCTGTTATTCACTGTTATATCACATTCCATTCAAGATAAACTGGTAAATAAAGGCTGTTTTTCTTGCAGTTTGGCTGGACCCATGTAACATTACTGATTGTAGTGACCCAGTCACATCTTGTTATCCACAATCTATTTGAAGGAATGATCTGGTGAGTGGTGTCTGTCGTGGATTTTTCCTTTGATTTTACTTAGATTTGCATGTTCAGGTGGGCTGGGATGTCCTTACCTTCTAAGCCAGTGGTTCACTTCAAGCTCTTTTGGAATCCCCGCAGGGTTGGTCACAGGACAGATGCTGGGCATCATTATGGAGTTTCTGCTTCAGTAGAGCTGGGGTGGAGCATGGGTGCTTAAAATTCTAGTACATTCCTGGTGATGCTGCCTCTGCTGGTCAGAACTCATGAGAACAACTGTTGCAGCCTAGCAACAGGGACAGATCAAGAATCAGAGACAATGCTACTACATGGTAACAAATTTGAAATCTTAAAGGAAATTCTCATGATTTTCTGAAAAATGTAAACTACTACAAGTCATGAAGGTGAAAACTTGAACTCAGTAGCTATAGACAACTTTGAAAATTGCGTAAGCATCCACACCTGGAAAAAACAACCAGTGATAACAGCTGAATTTTATCTGACTCTTAATATTAAAGCTGAGAAACATATTGAGGGAAAAAAATGCCTTTTGTGATGCTAGATAAACCACACTAAATAAACTGTTAGCAAATAGAATCTGGCACTGTGCCAAAACAGTGATTTTCTTAGTAGATTTTATTCCAGAAATGTGGAGATTTCAACAGGAAATCTCTCAGCATTGACAGAAATCAGCAGGTTGACTGAAGTAGTTGGGTGATCTTGGTGAAAAGTTGAAGGCATATATTAGTGTATATAAGAGAGAGAAACTCAAGTGTTATGGAGGAGATCCTGGATTGTACCTCTATCTTCAGACCTCATTATGATAATAAAATCGTAAATATATGTAAAGTGCTTAGGATAGAGACCAGCTGATATAAGTGTTAGCTTTTAGCCTTATTACATTTAAATCAGTTATAATGACCTGGGGAGCCACACAAATCCTTCCCTTTTTTTTTAAAAAAAAAAAAAAAAGGAACAGTGCTGACAGGAATGAAGACAAATAGACAGGAAGAGAGAAGGAAGAAGCATTTATTTAGTTGTTCATCTTGGTCCCACCCCACCATTCTGGGGCACAAAAAAGGGTCCTTGGGATGTGCATGGATTGTGCCTGTCAGAGGCCATGGACTTCAACCATGAAGCCACTTGGGTGCCTGCGAGGTTTTCCTTTTTCTTAAGAGTGGTTCCTGCTCTCCTCGTGTTTATGGCCAGACATACCTCTTGGTCCTACAGTGAATAATACTGAAATTTCTGCTTATTTGTTTTCACATTCAACCAATAACTAAGTTGTAGAGCAGAGAATATGCTGGAAGTCTTGACATGGTAAAATATTGTGGGAGGTTGGGAAGAGACAGATGCTCTAAATCCCTCCCTTAAACAAGTAGTCAGAAAATATTGCCTATAGTTCATGGGCCAGGAAATCAAGATCCATATGTACTTTTATATACTACACTGTAATAGAAGAAATTTTAAAAAGTAACCGTCAGAGTGAGTGGTGGAGAGATGGTACTAGTGCCTACTGCTCCCTTTTTCATGGTCGGATGGCCAGACCAGCACGGGGAGGCAGAGAAGAATCTAGTCTAATCCTTGGGGAAGTCGGGGTTCACTAGAGTTAGTTGTAAATAGTAAAAAAAAAGAAGTAAATTATGAAATAGATATTTAAATATATTTAGGCTTAGAGAGGTGACCACTAGAAGAAGAGAAGAAAGCCAAAAATGGTGAAAAAGTGGTTATTTTGGAGAATGGAGAAAAAAGGGGAACTTATGTTATTCTTTACTGTTTAAATTTGTATTATTGTGTACATATATTGCTTTTTAATGAATTAAAAAACAAACAACACATATGGGACACCACCTGCACTTATTCAGTATACATTCAATAAACATTTGAATGCCACTCTGTGCCAGCTACTAGACATGGCCTAGTTAGTGTTTTGTTTCTTTTTAACTTATTCTTTAAGGGTATCAAGAACATTATGGGTTATTTTGGTACTGGAATTTATGAATGGAATCATTTGTGGACCTTGGAGGTTTTATCATCTTGGCAGAGTTGATCCTTAGTTTGCTTTATTTCTTAGGTTCATTGTCCCGATTTCTTGTGTGATCTGTAATGACATCATGGCCTATATGTTTGGCTTCTTCTTTGGTCGTACCCCTCTGATCAAGGTAAATAGACCACCCTGATGTGAAACATCACAGCGGGGAGGGCGGTTGTCCAGTCCAGGCTGAGCAACTGATGCGGCATCCTGGAGAAAGGCTGGTAATGCATTTTAAGAGAAAAGCCAAAGGGAAACATTGACAGCTACTCATAGGGAAGAAAGGGCTGCTCCAGAAAATGTCTTTGTGGACTGTGAACACACTTGGGGGCTTTGACTCAGACTTGTGTCGTTATTTATTCAGTATACTGTCTTATGTATTTAAATTACTTGACTGACCAATATAAATTGAGGATGTAAGACTGGAAACAAGGAAACCGAGCAGGAGGGAATTTTAGAAGGTGAGGTGTTTCACAGACTAAAGGTTGTTTTTGTTTTTGTTTTTAACAATAGAAAGGTTTTCGACCAGTAATCTTTGTTCCCAAAGCCAGAATTCTCAAGACGGCTTTTGTTCAGAACTTGCTCTCTGTCCACAGCTGTCTCCAAAGAAGACCTGGGAAGGCTTCATTGGGGGCTTCTTTGCGACTGTGGTGTTTGGCCTTCTGGTAGGTGGTGGCTCTCGCTGGGTGGGGCGGTGGGTAGAGGCCTCATGCCCACCTTCAGACTCAGTCCAGACCTAAGACATGTTCCCTGAGGTCAAGGACTCTGCCCTGCTGAATGGTGGCCTGGCCCTGATGAGGGCCATGAGCATGGCTCCATAGCAGGTGTGGGCAGTGCCAGCTGACCATTGTCCGCCAGCTGTCAAGCAGGGTCTTGGCAGCAGAGCAGGAGCTGCACACCTCTTGCTCCTCGTGCTGAGGCGAGGTGGCACTCAGTAGGTGGCATACCTGCCCAGACATTGATATTCAAGGTAGGGCTGTAAGGAGACAGGTGAGCTATGCCCCTCCTACCCAGGTTTCCCTACACCTGCCCTTTCTAGTGTGCCGTTCCCTCCTCTGCTCCTAGCTCATGTCTCCTTTCCTTTGGTTCGGAGTTCCCTGCATTATTGGCCTTCAGTACCCCACTCCAACATGCCACCGCCCCCCGCCCCCCTGTGACCTGCTCCAGTGAACACTGAGTTAAGAGACCCCCCCAGATGGGGAGAAATTTGTAGTTCGTTGCCCAAATTCCTTCAGGTCTTTCCTGGATTTATCTAGGGTGTGGTGTTTGGGACTATGAGCCACCCCTCCCCCAGATCTCCAGTTCTGGTGAAATACACACGTTGTGAAACAAACCCCTGACTCAGCGTGTAGGTGCCGATGGCAGGGCGCTAGGCAGAGCGAGGGGCTCGACCACCACGCAGTTGTCGCCTCCTGGGTGGATGACAGAGCTTGTCTCCTTTGTTCTACTCTCTGCTGGTCATCCTCAGCTGTCCTACGTGATGTCCGGGTACAGCTGCTTTGTCTGCCCCGTGGAGTACAACAACGACACCAACAGCTTCACTGTGGACTGTGAGCCCTCGGATCTGTTTCGCCTGCGAGAGTATCACATTCCTGAGGTGATCCAGTCGGCCATTGGCTGGGTAGGTGCTGCTCACCCCAGTGAGCGAACCTCAGTGGGAGAGTGACTGCAGGGAGCCCTCTCCCCACCAGGCCTTCTGTCAGCAACAAAGCTAGCTTCCTTCCTCCTCAGAGCTGTATGCTCCAGGACAAAGGAGAAGTGCTTCCGCTCGAGTGAGGGCAAGAGATCTTACCTCCCTCTTCTTATCATTAAGACCACTGGTTCTCAGGTTTCTCCTGTAGATTCCTGAGATCCTTTCAGGGAGTCTTTGAGGACTCACTTGTTTTCATAATAATACAGTGATGTTTTTCCCTTTTCATTTTGTTGACATTCACCTTGATGGTGCAAAAGCCGTGGTGGGTGAGCCTGCTGGCACCTTAGCACTAATGAAGACAGGGTCCCCAAGCTGGACGAGTAGATTCTTCCTGCCAAACACTTGCAGTGAAATTAAGCCAGTTCCTCTTAAGAATGTCTGTGATAAAATAGTAAAATTGTCTAACATCTTGACCCTGAATACACACTTCTAATATCAAAATGGAAACTGTATAAGATTCTTAAAAATGCAGAAGTGGGGTGCTTACCCAAAGTAAAAGTATGTGTGTACTTGTTATATATGCAGTGAGCTATGAGTTGAAGTAGATGCTTTTCTATAGGAACATAATTTTTACTTGAACCATCACAGTTTTCCAGACTTGGATGTTTTACAGACACTTATTGAAAATGAATTAAATCAGCCTGGCACTTCAGGGAAAACAACTGACTGTGATTGTTTCCAATGATAAAATTTGGCTTTCAAGTGAAAATTGGAATTTTGGAAAGCATGGTATCTTCTGCTGTGAACTTGACAGTTTCCTCGTTTCTGAAGACTTTGCCCCTGAGATCTGTGCTGATTTTCACATTTGATGCTTTGCGTTAATGTAACAATATGCCTGTATTTGGAATACGTGTATAACTCATTGAAAGAAGTCAGTGCCCGGTGCTGCACAGTCATGCATGGGTAAAAGATCCATTTACAGTGCGAGATAGACCAGTGGACTTTAATGGGAGAATACAGAAAGTTTATTGCTTGGATTTTGGATTCCACACCACCAAATTTTACAGAAACTACCACGTGTCAAATTCTGGTGTTGTGTCGAAGAAGAATGCCCACCTTTTTCTGAAAAGACTGTACTAAAATTGTCTTCTATTTTTTTCAACTACATGTCTGTGTAGGCTGAATTGTCTTCATATAATTACACCAACACAACATCTTACAACAGATTACTTTCAGAATTTTTTCCTTTTTAAAAAATTAATGTAGTCTTTTATTTTTCAAATTTCATTCCGACTCCTCCTTGAACCCAGGTCCTTGGGCCTTACATGCCTGTTCCTGAGCCACCCGAGCCATGAGTGGGCACTTGACTTCAGGATATTTTAAGCAGACAGGAGAGATTTTAAGAAATCCAGGCTTCTTAATAATCTTGTTCTGTTTTTTTGTGTGGCAGGAATATATTTATTAGTTTCATAAAGAGTTTTATGTTAACAGGTAAAAGACCGGTTGTAGGCATTGACTTTTCCTTCATTTATTCTTCTCAGGAAACAGTGCGGATGTATCCCTTCCAGATTCACAGTGTGGCCCTTTCCACCTTTGCTTCGCTCATCGGCCCCTTTGGAGGCTTCTTTGCAAGTGGATTTAAACGAGCCTTTAAAATCAAAGTAGGAAAAGCCCCTTCTGTTCCTCTCATTGTCTCCCAGTCAGGTCCCCTCTTCACTCATCTCTTCCTTCCTCCTCCTGCCTCAGCCATCAAACACCACCCCACTCCCATCCTTTAAAATACCCGACTGTCAACCCTGACTGCTGATGTGTGTTTCTTTTCACCATGCATGGATTTTAGGTAGGTTAGATGAAATGACATTATTTCCAAGAAAATTCAGCAGTTGGATATTTTTCGTTGGTGTTTTCTTTCAACCCAGCCCTGGGTCACGAACCCTGGTCCATAGGCTTTAAGTAGCCTGCACCTTAGCTGCCTGAGTCACAGGTACACCATGGGTTTTCAGTTACTAGATCCTATATCTTCCTGCAGAATAAATGCCTAACTTAATAGGATTGTGTCCTGGTTTAGCCTCAGCATTTGAATCAGTGCTTGCTTCTCACCTTCTGTTGGCCTCAGCTACTCAGGAGGGTAGCTGGGTGTTGAGGTGGGATCAGAGGCCAGGGTTTGACCTTGGCCTGAGCCCGGGCCACCAGTCCTTCCTCTGTCTCTAACAGGACTTTGCCAACACCATTCCTGGCCACGGAGGCATCATGGATCGCTTTGACTGCCAGTATCTGATGGCCACCTTTGTCAATGTCTACATTGCCAGTTTTATCAGGTACAGTGCCTTTCTGTCTCAGTCAGGTTGGTGACTTTTTAAATGTAGTGAAATTCTAGAATTTTAGTTCCATCCGAGTTTCTGTGTGAAAAGAACCCCAGTAATGCAGTCTTCTGCTGCTGCTGCGTCTGGGTTATCTGCACCCCGTGCCTGAGAATCCAGCGGTGGGGGCAGCCGTGCGCAGCTGCTTGGATAGTCAGGCCCAGGCAGTTGCTGGGCCCTGACTCTGTCCTTTCACATTCTCTCCAGGGGCCCTAACCCAAGCAAGCTGATTCAGCAGTTCCTGACCCTGCGGCCGGATCAGCAGCTTCACATCTTCAACACACTCAAGTCTCATTTGGCCGACAAGGGGATGCTGACTGGTGTCATGGAGGACGAGTAGGGATTGCCCGGGACCGGGAGAGCAGGAGCAGGACTGAGGGCCAGGGCTTCAATGCAAGCCCAGCTGTGTGACTTAGACAACCACGAGGCTTTCACTGTCATTTTTTTTTTTTTTTTGGTAGCATATTTTTTATTTCTGGGTTTAAAAACCTGTCTGTTCAGTCTCTGTGCTCATGATTTTTGGGCTGTGAGGAAAGTACAGTTTTGAGCTGGAATGAAGTCACAGGCATAAAAGCGTTTGGGCTTTTCAAACAAGTAACCTGCAAGTGGTGCCCATTGTGGGGCTGCTGGCTCCCAGTGAGGTGTTTCTGGGCCCTATTGGAGAGTGGACACTCTAGTTCAGGGGCCCTGCCGGACGGCGTCTGCCCCTCCAGCAGGAAGAGGCGCACGGCTTCTGGAGCTTTCACCCACACACCTCTGTGATCTCTGCCTTGGCGCTGCGGGAAGCGAAGACTTGTTAATCAGATGAGCTTTCTGTGCATGGGGTCCCACAGAGCCTGAGCTCTGCCCTGTCACTGGCTTCACCTTACTTCATCACAGACTGATGAAGGCTTCAGTTTTTACTTTCCTCGGAGAGCATGAGTAGTTCTTCACAGTCACCTGGAGAGAAAACCGCACTGTAGTATTTCCAGTGTTTGCAATAGACGGTCCTGTAACCGAGCCCTTTCCCACCGGTTTTAGGCTCAAGCGGCCCCCACAGGGCAGACCAGCTCGCTGTGTCTTTCCAGGGATGCCGCTGCCACTGTTCACATTTGTGCTGTCGACTGTTTGCTGCTGACTCCCTCCTGGGAGCGCCCCCATCAGGCAGGGCAGAGCGCCCTCCTCATGCACCTTCCCGTGCCGACCACCCACGTAGCTGCTGTGCTGTGTGTACTGCTCCTAAGGGAAGCTGTGTGTGTGTTTTTCAAAATCACTTCTTCCCGTGATCTCAGTTGTACCCAGACTTCTCCACTGAAAACACAAAGTCCTGCTTAAAACTCTGGAAAACCCAATTCGAAGTTTGACTAGTCTGAAGATTAAATGTATACTTTTTATATAATGTGACTAGTTTAAATGTAGTTCGTATTTTACTAAGGGACCTATTTCTCTCTTTGTTTTAACTGTGATCCCTCCCGCTCCACCCCACCCCCGCCTTTCCTAATGATAGGAATGAGGTTGGCCTTGGGAAGACAAGTTCTTGGTCAGAACAATAAGCAAGAGGAGTACAGGAAAAAGTTTTAAATAATTCCATGCCCTGGTGGTTCTTTTTGCCAGATGGAGGTATCCTGGCTTGCTGCAGCACCTCACGCTGGTGGTGGCTCCTTTTGTTTTCCAATCAGCCTTCCTGCATCCCTGAGAGTTCAGACAGCCCGGGTCACTGGTGCGTCCAGCACAGGGCAGACCCTCTGCACATTTCAGCTCCCAGTCACTGCGTGACCCTCAGGGCGTGCAGCGTGGGAGCAGCTTCTCTCTGCTCCTGTCCCAGTATTCCATCTGGCTGAGCAGTCTCATGTTACACATTGCTGTGGGCATTTAGTCATATCCTGGGCATCCCAAAAACAAGCGTTTTCAGGGCTTTTTAACTGCTTGTCCAGTAGCAAATTGTGATCAGTACCGAATCGAGTTTTCTGATTGAAGATTGAATCTGGTTCCCCAAGTCAGAGACAATACCTTTTGTCTCATCATTGTGGGAATTGGGGGTGTCACCGGAGCAGGGAATCTGCTGGGACCCAGCAGAGACCTTGCCTGAGGGGGGCTGTCTTTGGGATGGGGGAGCCTGGCACATTGCTCTGTGGAGTGGTCCCTGTGGGGTCCTGGGCACTGAAGCAGTATACTCACCAGAACTGGCAGCAGGGAGGCCAGAGTTGCGGTCAGCTTGGCTTTTACTTTCTTCTGATTTGCTCACATGTTTTCTGGTCAAACAGGAGGAATTTCCCAGTCGAGTAGCTAGGAGACAGGTGCCACCGTGGGTCTGTATAGTGCAGTGTTTCTGCTTCTCCCACTCACTGAAAGTATTTCACCACAGAAACGAGATTCAGAGACTATGTTAACATACACCTTGCATATCAAAATGCCTGGCGTAACTTGCTTTGGATCCTTTGGAGCGGGGTGGCAAGAAATAAAATGACTGAAACTGTGTGCCCTCCCTTGTCACTTTTATTTTCTCACTTCCATGCATGATTTTATGTTTCTCATTTGTTTTCTGTTCATACACGCTATGCTGTCCTGCTGGAGGGGTTTTGTTTGTTTTCCAGTGTGAAGCCTGTACTTTCACAGCAGCCTCTGCAGTCTCTCACATTAGTCGTGAGCACCGTCCCACGAGCACCTCAGGGTGGGGAGGAACACTGGGTGCCCAAGAACAGCAAGCTTCCGGGGTCCTGCCCTGGAGCCGAGGCTCACTCCACCTTGTGCTCTGCCTGCCAGGACGAGGCCTAGATTGTGCCCAGAGCTCTTCCTTTTGCAAAATGGCCTAGCACAGCGAAAATTTTGCAGTTTTCCTTCCCTCAGGTTTACACTGTACATTGGGTCGGAGCTCATATCCCTGTTTACTCAGACCTTGTGGTGAAAAAGGATGTCACAGAGCGCAGGGAGTTCTGCCGAGGTCCAGTGTCCAGCTCAAGCCTAGGCATGTCCTCCCTGGGTCGTTCTGCTCACGACTACTCGCAGGACACGCTAGCCTTTGCCCTTGTGTGTGCAGGCCACTCCGGAACTGCGTTCAGCCTGGAAAGGCCCGCGTGTGTGTGACTCCTGCAAGTAACCCCGAGAGGGCCTGCGCCTTGTTTCTGTTTATTCGTGTTTGCCTGCTTCCTGTTCTGAGCATTTTGCTGGCTGTTGTAGAACTTTATTTAAAATGCATTTCTCTTCAGTTGTACAATTCCATAAATTACATTTAAGTGAGTGTCTCTGGGAAGGGTTGTGAAATGCAACTTTTAACTTTACACAGGTGAACTTTGAAACCAATTTTGTAGTAATTTTTTCCCGTTGGGCTTTTCCTCCTGTATACTGTCGATTACATTAATGCAAGAAGATTCCAAAGTTTATTTTAAGGGGGAAAAGTTTATTTTATGTTTGAGTCTAAGATAGTTGCTGAAGTGCCTGGAGCCAGGGGCGAGCCTCTCATGGCAGGCTCAGGAGCACCAGTGCTAAGGCGGCAGGTGGGGGGCCATGTGAATGACTCAGGGTAAAGAGCCCCTCAGCTGGGAGAGTACAGCAGTGACCTTGCTCCAGAAGAAGTCAGCCCAAGTTCGATTTCCAAGGGTGTAGAGTAGACCCTCATCCTTTAGCGAGTGTCCCATGTCCTGCTGAGCCTTCCCTGCTGCACGGATCTCAGGCTCCACGGCCTTTTGTCTTTAGGAGTAACTGACATCTGTGCCCCTTTCTGTACATCTGATTATGTGCTGAGAAAAGGGAGGAGTGGAGAGGCAATTTCCCTTGGATCCAGGGGCTCCTGTTCTTCCAAAGTGGGCACGGGGAGGAGAGGCTAGGAGGAGGATTCCAGGTGGCCACAGACAGTAACCCCCGCAGACCCCTGAGCTTGTCTGCAGCAGGGCAAACCTTCGGCTCCCCAGAGAGAGGGCCTGATTCTGTGCCAGGTCCTTATTGTCCTGTCCTTGTCTTGGTCAAAACAAACTTCTCTTTCCCTCCCCCCACCTTCCCTCCCCGACATGGTGCCCCCACTGGTTTTTAAAGAGATTTAATAGCTTTGACTTCCTGACTTGGTTTCCCTTCTGGCACGGCCCACATAGGGCCTGGGTTTGGACAAAGTGGTGAGGAAAGAGCCCAGTTTAAGGGCTCACCCCACCCCCTCTCCAGCTGCAGACTGCCGGTTTTCTTTTGAAAGTGTTTCCTTCCCTGCCCTCATCCCCACTCGGGTTGAACAGTGACCTTGCTACATGGAGTCCCAGGTGGGCAGAGGTTCTTCTCACTTGGGGCTGCCTCCTGGCGAGCAAGGCTTCCACCTATTTGTATGGAGCCATGTTTTCAAAGACAAAGATCCCAGCTGTGAGGGCCGTTGAGGGGGTGTACTTTGGATGCTAAAGTGTTGGGATTTTTAGAACATGTGGGTGATTATGAGAATGGGAGGGCAGAATATATAATATCTGCGGTCTTAGGACTAGAGAGTTGCAAAACCATTGGTTCTTTGAAAACCCTGTCCCCTCTTCCCCTCTTTTGTTAAATATGTATCTGCTAAGGCTCCTTTTTACTCTTGAGCCAACAAGATAACCAGCAGTGTGTGTATTAATAATAATTGCAATAATAGTGCTTAATATATGCCAGGCACCGTGTTAAGGGCTTACATACATTATCCCTTTTAATCCAGAAAACTTATTAATTGTTACCCCATTTTACAGATGAGGAAACTGCAGCACCTTGACAGGCTGAGCACAATGACAGACTTGGGCTCAGATAAGCCAGGTCTGGGCTGGTTACCAGGGGCCACCCTGACCCAACTAGGCTTGTTCATAGCACCTCCCTGGTGGGATCATTGAGGGTTTTCTGAGGTAATGCACGTAAGCATTTAGTACAATGCCTAGCACTTAGTAAGTGCTCAGTAAGTGGTAGTTATTTGTGTTGAACTCAGCTGGTAATTTGGATCCAAGTCGGTGTAATGCCCCAGATGGGCTTCTCAGCCACCACACTGCCACTGCCCAGCACTCAGTGACCACGCCCTCCATCTGAGAGAAGCCATTCAACCTTGACAAACAGCTCTGCATCTGGGTTCTTCCCACTCAGAAGGCCAGCCTGACAGAAGGCAGGGGACTGGAGTGTGTTCAGAAAATGTCCATTCCTGGCGGCCAGTTTGCCTGAGGTCCTGCCCACTTATGCCACCCTTGGTCTGGACTGCTCGAGGGGCGGAAGCCCTTCCTCTTGCACAGGTGCTTCCACTCCTTGGGCAGCCAGGCCCTGCCTGTGACCTGTTCCAGGGGCTGTGCTCCATACACGCAGCTCTTAGATCCAGGTGGGATGGATATCTCAGGCTGAGAAGCCCGGGGCAGGCAGAAAGCCCTGCCCAAACCCTTACATGCAACAAAGTGGGGCCTTCTGTTTCTTGTTCTCTTCAAAGTGGCAATAGGCTAGAAGCAGGTGACCACTTGAGGATAAATGCTGTGGGTGTTTCTGTTGGATTCTACGCCAGGAAATGATCTGATGAGTGAGAGGGAGCTCAGGCACTGGACTGAGTGAGAAGTATTTCTTTTTTTGACATATTCTTACTATTGAACCAATGTGACAGGTTACTCAGTGGTACACTATTTCTGTGCAGAAGAAATAAAAGATTGAGGAGTATTGAGGGGAGAAATTTGATGAATCAAATGGGGTAGTTCTGCTAGGTCCACACCGTCGGTTCTGTCAGGCAGCAGGATTGTTCATTCTTTTCTTCTGGGGTAGCTAAGCCATGGTGGGCTGTTGGACCCCCGGCTGGTGGGAGTATTGCTGCTGCTGCCGCTGGGGCTGGATTCTCTGGAGACAGTTCAGACTTAGTTTTGATAACTCCTGTAGGTGGTGTGCCTTGTGTTACCATCAACTGTATGCAGGATAGACCTGTTTGCAGTTTATGAACGCTGTGATGATGTCATCGCGCATTGAACTAAACATGTTGGCAAGAGGGTTGAGCTGCTGTATTATGGATTGTAAAGTGGGCTCAGCTCCTGGGCCCTTTTGAGGCTCTTTTGACCTGGAGTATGGAGTAGCTGGATCTTTGATGTTTCTTCTTTCTCTCCATGGTCTTGGAGTGGACTTGTGCAGGTGTGACTTGCTCGGTCTGGTTCTCTCAGTTGGGCAGCATGAGTGTTTCCATCAGTTGAATTCTGAGGCAGCTCCAGGTTGGCAGGTGTTAGAGGAGTTTTTGTGATCGATGTTTCCTTCCCACCATTCTTGTGTGTGCTGTGAGCGGAGTGGCAGAGCTGCAGGGTTGTCCTGAAAAGCATTCCTTGAGCTTAGTTTTCCTCAGGGAGAAGGGGGAATTGGAGAGGGTGCATTTCAGTTGGAGGAGTCTCTACTCTGAAGAAATGGTGTTGGCAGAAAGGCCTGTGAATGGGAAATAAAAAGCTTAGAACCATAGGCCTGACTGGATTGTTCGCTGTGAGTTAGTGGGGACTGTAACCAGACCCAAGGCCCTTGCTAGTCTTTCATTGCTGGTCTCTCCCCTCCAGTTCGGTGGTAAAGTAAGGGTCATGAGACAATCAGGAGAACATGGCTGAGGAGGTGACAGACTGATGCTGGGGGCTCCCTCCCCTGCACTTGTCAACGATGCACCTGATGAACCTGGGCAGCTTGTCATCTGGAGAGAAAAGTTTCCCTACTAGGGTGTGGGCTCTCTGGGCAGTGGGCTGAAATGCCCATGCAGTGATCTCATGGAGATGGGCAGGCCTAGCTCTTCGTAGCCTCCCAAGGGCTTTCCCTGTGTGTAGCACCCAGAGGGTTCAGCCACCTGGTGACTGTCTGGGGTGAAATTGCTGTCTGTCTGTAGCTTCTGGAGCACCTGTCTCCTACCTCTGCTCTGTCTGTGTACCTGTTTGACTGGCTTTGTGCAAAGGAACACCAGAATCGAAAGAGAGTGAGGAATATTTTCTAGCGGGCAGAGGTGGCATGCGCTCCGAGAAGGGTGACCTTTGTGAGCAGTTTCCCTCACCTCTGGACAGATTGCTGTGGGGCTCCTCACAGCACACCCGCTGGTGCCTGGGAGCTGGTTACAGGGAAGGACTGAGCAGACATCAGGGCTAATTAAACCAAAAGGCTTGGCGCCAAGAGATAAGCAGGGACAGGATGCAACGATTACATGTCCAGCCAGAGGTCTGCTGAAAAGCCAGGGGGCTGGGGTGAGGAGGGTGGTAGGCGTCCTGTAGCTGAAAGCAGATCACAAGGCAGCCCTGCGTCTCGTGGGTGTGGGCCCAGAAATGGGGCTCAGAGGCCAAGGATTGAGGATGATCTTCAGATGCTGATAACTAAGTTCTAAGTCTTACTGATATTTAATGTGCTCCAAAGCCGGAGGAAAAGCCCAAAGCGATAGACAGCCAGTCTCCTGAAGAATCTCAGGAACTTCAGTGTTCTTGAGTGAGAACAGCTGTGGCTCTCAACTCTGTCCATTCTGGGGGTCTGCTTTACAGGAAAGTTTCCTCAAAACACAGAGAGAGCCTCCCTGGCATCTGAGGGGGGGTCACTTGCAGCGCACCACTGCCAGCGTCTCAGCTCCGAGCTCGGCCCTGCTGTCCTGGCCCTGCTGTCCTGGCCCTGCTGTCGGGATGCGGCGCCCTCACCCCAGGTCAGGTTGTACAGGTGGATGGACACAGTGGGGTACAGCCCTCCTGCTGGGACAGGCTGATATAGCTGTTCAGCTCCCTGTCCTCCTACACAGGGGACCTTGGGGAGCGGCGTTCACGTGACAAGTCTTAGGTCCTCCGCACACAGCCACGTGCTTGTATCCTGCTGCTCTGCCACCTGACTCAGCCCATGTGTGTCTGCCACGTGACGCAGCTGCCACCGATCGTGTGGAGCCACACCTGTCACTGCCGCTTCAGCGTAGTGTCAGAGCGGGATCTGTTGTACATCGGAAAGTATGTACCTTATTTATATACCTGTGTGTACCTATTGCACAAATAAACCTCTATTAGATTCCAGGCCTTGTGTGGTTTCTGACGGGGGAGGGCTGTGTGGGGGCCGGAGGGGCCTCTGACTTGGTGTGAGGAGCTAGGGGCATGTCCGTGGACGCTGCCGAGCACTCGGCTGCTGGCGAGCCTCTGCTCTTGGCCTTCCTCCAGCTCCCTGGGCTGCTGCTCCTCAGCACCATCTGGGTGTCTCCGGATGGCCCACCGCGCCCTGCAGCCCGGCCATCTCCCCAGTCCACGCCTGACACTATCCCCTTCCCTGCTTGGGACCTGCGGTACCTTCAAGGCCGCAGTCACTGTTCAGCCTCTGAGGGCTTCCCCCGCCCACCTGTCTCTCCCCACACTGGCCCTCTTACCCACACTGGGCATACACCTGTCTTGTTCCAGGTGCTCTGGTCTCTGGGTGCCTCACCTGCTGTGCGACAGCCCGCTTTCTCTCCTGCCTTCTTCCCCTCCCCTCAGCCTGCTGGGCTCCGTTCACCCACAGGCCCCATCACAGCAGCCCCTGCGCCAGCAGGCCTGTGTGCCACCACCGCTTTCCTGGTGAGCTGGTGCCAACCCTGTAATACCTCTGCCAGAGGCTCCTCTAGGCCGTCTGACCTTGGGACAGGGGCCATTTTCCCAGACACCCCAGGAGTGGGACTTCAGGAATGGATTACTTCCCAGCACTCAAGGTGCAGGAGACATCACGTACACTTACTTTCCGAAATCTGACTCCAAGCCACTGGTTTCCAAGGTTGATGAGAAACTCAGCATCCTGGCTGCGTCACTCCCCTTAGTGGTGCCAGGAGCCCAGGACTAGTGTGGTGCTGATAGTGTGTGCTGGGATGTCCAGGGATGTCCAGGCCTGTGAGGCCCCAGTCAGGGCCCCCACACAGCTGTCCTCATCGAGGTCCTTGCAGCCTGGAGCCCCTGCACTCAGCCTTGACGGCTCCGTCGTCGCGCACACTTGTGGAGAGTGCTCTGTGGCAGGCCTGTGTGGACGCCAGAGGCGAGACAACGAGTGAGGCCAGGAGTTGCTGTTCTCGTGGAACTCATTTTAGGAGAGGGTAGGAAAGCAAAAGTCGGGTGTTCGGTAGAATGTTGCCAGGAGAGGGGAGCCAGGAATGCTGGTGGGGAGAGCTTGTCATTTTAAGTAGGGCCATCAGGGGAGGCCTTGCTGCCAAGGTGTTCGGGTAAGTGGGCACATCTGAAGGGCATAGGGGCGGCCATTCCGGGCAAGCACAAAGCAAAATGCAGGCAGCTGGGTCTTTGAGGACCTGGAGTGGTGGATCAGGCAGGGTGAGGGGTGACAGGAGGTCGGAGAGAGTGGGTGATTATGTAGAGCCAAGGCCGTGGCTTTTACTCTGAGCAAGATGAGAAACCGCTGGGGCGTTTAGAACCGAGGAATAACTTAACCTGATGCTCACCTTCAAAGGGTCATTTGGCCGCTGGGCTAAGGGTAGGTTTCAGGGAGAGCAGAGAGGAGGGGCCAGCAACAATCCAGGCGAGGGAGGATGGTGGCTCTGTGGCAGCCCATTGAGAGATGGGCAGGTGGCCAGAGTTTGCTAAAGGATTCTGTGTGGCGTGGGAATGAGATGATGGAGGGGGACCTGGCCACCTGGAAGAACAGCGCTGCCATTTTTCTGAGCTGAAGACACTGTGAGGATTCAGAGAGCCTTCGAGGATGTGGATTCCAAGCCGATGGTTTGCCAACTTGATTGCACACTGCAGTCACCTGAGGAAACTAAAAACATCTCAGTTGGGAAGAGGCACTGCTGACCAATGACATCTGATGGAGGGTGGGACTCAAAAATCTCCAGTGATGCCTGGTGAGTGCACCTCCCCTTGGACATGCCCCAGCACCCCTGGGCTCTGGCTGGTGCTGTCGCTGGACTGGCTCTGACCCTGTAGAATGGTGTGTGCCTCCCAGCACCTCCTCCCAGGACTCACCTATCTTACTTGCTTTTTCAGGGAAGGACGGGAGAGAAGGTAGAAGCATTTTAAGGAAAGAAGGAAGGGGAAGAAGAAACACCTTTATTTAGTTGTTCATTTTGGTTTTTCACCCCAGCCTTGGGTCTTGAACCTGGGTCCTTGGATGATATGTGGTTTCCACATCAGTGTCTCAGTCACCTGAGCCACAAGTCTGCATTCTCTCCATGCCTTTCTAGAAGCATTTATTTATTTGTTCACTTTGGTTGTCTTCCCCAGTTCCCCATCACCCGTTGCTAACCTGGGTGCTTGGTCTGTGCCTCAGTCACAGAGCTAACGCCTGGGCCACCTCCACCATCTTGCATCTCATAGACTGAATCTGCTTCTTATGCCTGACAAAGAACATACGTCTTTCATGTGCCCCCAACTAGCTACCCCCTCACCATGCAACCTTCTCTTCCCAAGTTTCTCCTCTTACTGTCTTCATTCTTCCTCTCTCCTCGCTTCGCTCTGCCCTCTGCTGTCTGGACACACACAAGCTTACTGTCCTTTCTGGGTGCCTTATCACTGCCTGTAGTTGTGAGTGTGTGTGCCCTGGAGGGGGTTCACACAGACCTTATGGGAACAGAAGACTCCTGGCAGCTACTGCCCCAAAGTAGCTTCTTCCTTCTGCTGTCTGGAGGGTGTCCCCACGCCCTGTCCACCAGGGTTGCAACTGTCATCACAAAGAGGAACACGACTTGCTCTCCTTAAGATTCCATCATTACCAGACAATGTCTGGGGAACCTGGGGACCCTGGTGGGTGGTTTCCTAATGGTGATTTCTTTCATTTTTTTATTTGAAATAATTTCAGACTCACAGGTGTGTAATAATTCCCCAAGCGTTAACATTCTATCACTGTTGTTTGATCTCTTACACATTTTTTATGAATTGTTTGAAAGCTGTAAACATGAAGCCCTTTTATTGTTTCATAATCATATTACAATTTCACAATTATCCCAATAATGTCCTTCATAGCCAAAAAAAAAAAAAAAAAAAAAAAAAAAATATATATATAATTTTGATAGGTGCGGTGTGATGGACTGTGCAGTGCTTGCAAACCAGAGCTACTTTCTCTGCCTCCTCCCTCATACCCAACTCCAACTCTGGCCCAATCTTCATCTCCTGGAAAGCTCAGTCAAGTCTCCCTTCTAATCTGTGAAACCTAGTACCCAGCACAGCAGGGCGGTGCTGTCATGCTCCCGTGCTCCCAGCAGAGGGCAGCAGGACATAATGAGTGAGGTGCACGAGACACTGGGTTGAATCCTGTGTCCTTGTACAAAATAACAGCCCAGCCCCCTTCTCTATATAATAGAGACAACTGAGAAAACATGAAAACACTTGTCCAGCTCCTAGTAATCACTCATCAGTAATATTACTTGTCAAATATGACGAGTAACTCTTGGTCTAAGATGTGAGTTTCTGGGGAGTCAGGGCAAGGAGTTGGCTCTAATAATCCAGTGAAGGCCGGGGCAGGGCTGGACATCAAGGCCCGGCCACAGAGAATGAGAATTAATAAATGAAACAGACAAATTCCTAGAAAGACAACACTATTGAAACTGACTCCAGAAGCAGACCGGTCAGGTAAGAATGAGGCTACTGAGTAAGCCAGGGGGTGCTATCGGTGGCTTAGACCAGCGTGTCAGTGCTGGAAAGTGAGAGGCAGGGACCCTGGGGATACATTTTAGAGGACCGATGGAGCTTGCTGATGACTCGGTTAGGGGTGGTAAGGGAAAGAGGAGCCAAGAACAAGACTGCACCGTGAGCCTTACCCAACAGGTGGACAGGGTGCCATTGTATCCTTGCAAGAATCTCACTACTTAGGACAGGGCAGAAGTATTTAAGGAGATGGAGAGTGATTTGAGAATGTGGGAGTAGAACTGGGATAAGGAAGATGTTTCAGAGAAGAAACATCTGAATTATCTCTCCCTTCCCCTCTCTCCATTTTAGAAGCCAAAACTCCTAGTGAAGTCTTGCTCGGGAGTTGATAACACTGGCCAGGGCTGGTTTCTTTGCTGTTTGTTTCTGTTACCTTTGTTTTGACAGTCTCTCTTTTCCTAGCACTTGGTGGGCGTCAGCATAATTGGGTTGGCAGAAATAACAGGTTCTTTTTCTGCCCACGCAGTGGGATTTATTTGAGTGTCATTTGCATATGTCAAATTCCTCTGTGAAAATGACTTCCTGTCTACACTGGAGTCTGAAGAACCAGACTTGAAAACTCGAAGGAGCAGCATCTAGCCCCTTAAGTAGCTTCTTTGAGTTGGGCTTCTCCAGAAGCAGACCCAGAGACACGGGGTTTATTTGGAAGCGAGCTCAGGACAAACTTGCCATGGGGTGGGGAGGTGGCGCAGGGAAGCCGTATGGCAAGCAAGTAGCTGCTGGGAGAAACATGGGCCTATTTTTTCCTGCAGAGACTTGGGAGACTATAACGAGCACATCCTCAGAGTTGTCACTATAGAGAGGGGAGGAAAGCCCTCCTGCCTGCTCTGGTGGAGGAGAACTAGAGGCATCAAATCACCAGCCGCTCCTCCCTGCTGCACCAGCGGGCTGAGAACATATCTGCAGCCAGAGGTAGCTCTCAGGCCATATGTTCCAAGTGCTTGCTCTAGGAAGCCACTCTGTGCCTGGGAATGGTCAGGGCGGAGGATTATGGGTGGGGCACTGACCTCTGCTGCAACAGCTTTTAGAAAGACCGGGGCTGCAGGGCGAGGCCCTGACCGGCAGGGTCGCCAGTGGTTTCTCCAAGCATGACAAAGAATATCACTTGGCCTCAGATCCTGACAGCAACTTATAAATGACAACAAAAGAACTCCCGTGTTAGTTTCAGCTCCAAAATATTCCAAATCCTGAGATTTTATTCAGCCATTCTGCTATTTCAGTTAGCTTGTACCTAGCCCATGAAACTCCTGCAGCAGGTATGGGATGGGGAGGCACATCCTGTCCAAGAACACATGCATAAGGGATCTGGGCTAATTGGCTAATGCTAATTTGTTGATACTTGGCTTTTGATGGCTCAGCCTGCCAGGTACTATAAGGCAGATCTCATGTTACAAGGGTGCTGGGTGCTAGGCGCCAACATGCAGACCAGCTCCATCACTAAATCCCATGTTCTACAGGGAGCCTTGTCTGGAGGAGATATCTTTTTCTAATTTGTGCAAGGTTGCCATGGCATTTAGTGTGGATGTGACGTGAGTTGTTATTAGTTTGGGTAGTTGCCATGTTTTTCTCCACATCGGTCCAAATACCACGTTGACCCTTTTCAGGACCAAAGTGTAACCGTTCACTTGAAAGCGACTAAATGGAAAGTTCCACGAGTTGTTTTAAGAACATCTACTTTA
Source organism: Solenodon paradoxus (assembly GCA_004363575.1). Lineage (NCBI taxonomy): Eukaryota > Metazoa > Chordata > Mammalia > Eulipotyphla > Solenodontidae > Solenodon > Solenodon paradoxus. Next base: position 150,993 of record RJWH01000873.1, on the reverse strand, counting down.
AACTAATTGTAAATCAAATGACCACTCTTCAAATAAGGGCACAAGGAAATGTAGGAGCCTGTCAATTTGAGCCTCAGATATTCCACAATATTAACTTGCTTTGGAAGGTGCGTGGATGCAAATGAGACCATACTGATTTCAGAGACAGCTGCAATTCAGTACCCAGTGACATGGGGTTAGTTGACCTCAAATAACAGGAAAGTTGTAATCTGAGCTCCCACTTGGGAGAACTTATGGGAAGGGCCCTCCATGGGGAAAAGAGTGAGAGCTCATGAGAATAGACCCAAGGAAGGAGGAGTGAGGTGCTGGTCTAGTGAATGGACACACTTGTTGCCTCTCCAAGTCCACCCACCTCTACTTGCCATTAGGTTATTGGAACATGCATACTTATAACACCACTTCAGGCACAAATGCATATTTATATTTTTTCTTAAAAATGATGCACTTTTCATCTGATCTTTCTTACCCATTGCTACCAGCTTGCATAAACTACTATGATCTCACCCCTAGAGTATGGTGCTACATTCCTAACTGATCTCCCTTCTTCTGTCCCTGTCCTTATGTCTGCTATCTAAATAGATAGCAGAGTGACCAAGTTCATTCAGACATTATCCCCCCTCTGCCTGGAGCCTATGAGTGTCCCCTTTCCACTCAGTAAAACCCAGAGTCAGCACAATGCCTACATGGTCTGGCTTCATCTTCATGTCTCCCTCATTCACACAGCACATTGTCCTGGCCTGGTGTGGGACATCCACCTCAGGGCCTTTGCACGTGTTGCTTCCTCTGCCTGGATGACCTTTATCCCTGATGGCCACATGATTTACTTCCTCACCCCCTGGGGTCTCTATGAAAATATTTCCTTCAGGCTATAATAGACCAAGCACCAAACAGTGCCCACAACACCCCTACCCTCTTCCTTTACTGCTTTATTTTTTTCCTTAGTGCTTGTCAGTAACTAACATATGACATATTTTACTTATCACTTTATTGTCTCTCCCCCTTGAAGGTAAGATTCTACAGGGCAAGGATTTTGCTTGCTTTTTTCACTGTTGTGTCCCCACCACTGAAACCATGCCTGTGCTATAGTTAGTGTCCTAAAAATACATATTAAATGAATACATGTGAAGAATGGGAACCTAGAAGTGCTCATTTTAAGAATTCATCAGCCTCCATCCCAATGGGCCTCTGAGATCACTTCCCTTATGGGTTCCCAGGTGTGTGGAAGGTTCAGCGCTTTGGTTTCTCCCATACTCCCGCCTCTTTCTCGTTGTGTGGACAAAGGATTCTGAGAAATTCTCTGGGCTATGGTTTCCTGTAAAATAATGAGTTTGAGCAAGATGATATGTGACTCCTACACCTTAAATTGAATCTCCTAAATCTTGGATAAAAAATAAAAATCCCCCTTTCATGTGCTCAGGCTTCAAGGCAATTACCTTTGTGAAGACTTTCTGGAGTTAAGTGTCCCTGGGAGTGACTTTCAGCTGGTGACCTGTGAGCTGATAAATAACTCAACCACTTTGTGCCTCTGGCAGGCTAACTCTTGAGATGTGTTCTGAGCTGGCTTCCAGCAAGATTGGCCTCTATTGTCCAGTTCTACTCCTTCCTGCTCTGGTCGCCCCTATATCACTCACCCCCAAACCCCTACCAGTGTTTCCTGAGATCGTCTTAATCATCTTGTAGGCAAATCCGTATCTGAGGGTCAGCTTCTGGGGACCCTCTTAAAATGCTTCCCTGTGACTTCTGCTCAGTCACCCACTGTGCCTGCTGCCTCAGTGGAGCTGAGTGCCTTTGTATTTTCACCAGGTGTCCCCATTTCTGGACGGATTGCAGGATGGCCCCACGTTTCTGTCAAAGGCAAAGGCCCTTTCCATCCACCATTTTGCTAGGACCCCTTTCATCCCACTTCCTCTTCCACAATCTTCACTCTTGTTTTCTGGGTCCCAGCAGGCAGCTCTCAAACTGTTCCTCACCCTCTCTTCCCACCGAAGCTGGCCCACAGGACCGTTGCCTTCTCTACACCCACCTATCAAGATGTTTGGCTAAATAAAACAATAGGTCTCACCCTGTACATTGTACTTACTTCTCTGAGTTTGAAGTGTTACTCACACTGAAAGCAGTTAACAACGTATTTTCTTGACAAAGAGTTCAAGTTATGCTAAGAAGATTTAAAACTAGCTGGAAAGTGCTGTTCATTCAGAACATTTGAGGGTGAGACACACTCTCTTAGCCACATGAGTGATGACAAGCAGAGATACAGAGAGACTGTGCAAGAAAATAATGTTCCTTCCTGGAATTCCTCTAAGAGACGATGGGCGAGGAGTCTGAATCTTATTATTCAAAAAATTGACACATAGCCTCAAATAGCTTATTAGCCCCATGTATATACCTTGATCTCATTCTTTTCCTTGAAGATGTAGCACACACATTAGTTTCCATGGCCTTGACTAGACGTTGGAAATACTGACTTGCCTGCCTGGAGGCAAGGTGGAGCTGAACTATTAAATAATGAGCTCCACAGTCCCAGCAGTGCCATGCTGGGTGGAGCCCAGAGGGGTGTAACGTGCTCCCCAGGCACTTCTAATCAACTCAAACATCTTGGGCCCATGTGTGGCATTGAGGGAGAACAAACCAGGAAGATTGTTGCCATCTTTTTCGGTCCCTCATCTCCATTTGGCCACTCTAGGTCAACTCTGCCTCAAGAAAAAAAATAAAAAATAAAACAAAATAATACCAACCTCGATTAATTGTTTGTCTACCTGAATGTCCAAACCTGGGATCCAACTATATGATCAAGATGTGACACTGTGATGAATCGCGTCACAGCTCTTGCTGTCAACATTCAAACACAATGGTTTCCATTGGGGTAAATGCTCACAGCAGACTGTACAGGAGGCTCTTGTTTCAATTGATTATACAGGCAGTTATAAACGATAATACATTTGTAAACTACTCTCGTGAAAATCGCTGACATTAGAGACTGTGTATACAAACGCACAGGAGGGCAGACACGACCATATCTGGTGTGTACATGGGTAGGAAGTGTGATTTGGAATATTGAGGATGATACCATACCATTGTTTTCAGTGTTTTATATTGACTATGTTTTCATAAATAGAAAAATATAACAAGAAAAAGAACATTGCCTTTCTGCTTATTTCCATGAGCGCTGACACATGTGTCTCTCCTGCCCTCAGCTGCCTCTCCTTCACCCTTGGAAGTGGCTCTATTCGTCCATGTTAACATACCTCACCTAAGCTGGGGTGCTGGTCAAAGGTGGGCTGCTGCCACAAAGTAAGCAGATCTGAGACCCAGGTCCTTACCTTGAGCTACTAACCCACAAAAAAACAGCAAATACCCTGTAACCACCCCCTGCACCACATCACTGGTGGTGGTGATGTCACCCGCAAGGGTCTGCTAGCCCTTTCCGGGTTCTTAAGCCCTGAGCAAAAAGATTGCATAAAGTCTGCAGCATTCCTCAGATAAGACTTTACTGCAGGCATCAGAAAGAGAGACAGAGGTGGTGTATGCATGTCAGGGCATCAGCGTGGAGGAGAGACCCAGGCTTTACTATCACTCAGTGGGTTAGACTAGATTAACAGTCTCGATGGGCTGGTGGTCAGTGGTCAGTTTGGAGGAGGGGGTAATCTGTACATTCAGACAGTCTGTCTCTTGATGGTCACGAAAAATACCTAGTGCGCTCAAAATACACATGTTACACAATGTCCCTTCTCTTTCTGCTTTCTGTCAGAGGGCTAGCAGCTTAGTTGGTCAGAAGTCATTAGCCAGCTGGGTTGGGTATTCATTCCGTGGGGTCAGTATGCTAAAGATTAGGCAACAGGAGATGTGCTGATTTTAAGGTATGTAGTTTTATTACAGTAGAGTGGTTCGGACTTGAAAATCAGGACAGGGGTCATTCTGGACATGGAGACCAGGAAAGAAAGCCCACCACACTTTCCCCTGTCTGTCTCTGTGGTGGACCTTGCTTTTCATTGCTCTGTGCATCAGATTAGATGGTAGGGAAGTTGGTTTCAGGGCAGAGACGGCCCCAGTCACTACAGCATTGCCCTGCTCTGCCACAGAGCAGGACCACCTGATGGGTTCAACTCTTTGGGTTCAGTCAGTTTTTATATCTCTCTAAGGGTGCATTTATTTTGGCATCAAAAACATCTGGATTTAAGTCCTAGATTATAGGCTCAGCCCTATGTGCTCTGTGATTTTGAGCTAGTTACTTAAACTCTTTGAGAGAGTTGTTGTGAGGATTAATGAAGTTCATATCCCAGTTAGAACTCTTATCTTGCTGAGCCTCAAGTTTTGCATTTATAAAGTACATAAAGTAAAGCAAACACAAAACAAAACAAAATTCCCAAACTTGTCTGGCCAACCCACATGGGATGGAGGGTGAGGTTTAAGTAACGTGAAAATGAGAGATAGTTTCTAACCCAGACCAATGGGAAGAATCCAGTATTTGGTTTGGAGAGGAACCAGAAAGAAAGATGAGTCCTTCTCTGGATAGATTGCAGAAATAACTCCAATTCTTCCTCTCCTTGCATTCACATCCCCTGGCAATGTGAATTTATTGCTCCCAGCAGCAAGAGATAACTTATCTGTCCCCCCTTGAAACTAGGCTTGGCATTATGACGTGCCTTGCATTGCAGAGGCTGGAAAAGTGCTTGCACAAAGGAAAAGGAGGCTCGCCCTATCGTGGTACTCTTGGGTCAAACGGTCATCACTGTGTGAATGAGTTCACTGAAGGATGAGCAGCACATGCTCTGAAAAAGGGACCTTTGTTTTCCTTGCCAACCACCGGCAGCTCTCTGGCAGACGTGCCAGTGAGGTCATTGACCAGGAAGTGCCTGCAATGCACGAGACAGCCCAGCCAGGCCATGCAGGGAAGGCGCCCGCTAAGCTGGCCCCTCGACCACACACATCCCTCCCTCTCTACAAGTAGAATCTGCCTCTGAATTAGTATTCTCATTAACCACATTCTCCGGTTTTAAGCTTTATCATTTTTATTCCATGGTGTTCGAAAGTAGATGGTCAGAGTTCCAGGCAGAGACAAGCTGCCTTTGATTTATAGTTGGGATGGATCCACGCGGAGCTGGGTGTTGTAGGTCAAGCCAGCATAGAAGGTTGGAGCTGGGAGTCTCTGACAAAGACTAGTTAGAGCAGTTTCTCAGGCTCAGCCCTATTGACATTGGTTCAGATAATGATTTTATTTAATTTCAAGGCAGGGTGCAGGCAGGAATGAAGGTGGTTAGGCAGGTAGGCAGGAAGAGAGAGGAGGAAGACACTATTTTATTTAGTTGTTCATCTTTGTTGTTGCCCCAACCCTGGGACGTGAACCTGGGTCTGTCCATGGGATATCCATGGACTGCACTCTTGGCCGAAGGTGGCAGACCCAACTACTACTCCACCAGAGAGTACCCAAAGAATTATTCATATCGTATGTATGTGTGAGCGGGGGCTGTCCTGTGTAGGATACTTAGCAGCGCTCCGGACCTCATAGTGTGACAACTAGTGATGTCTTCACGCATTAAAACCTGGCAGAAAAATCACTCTCCTAATCCCCGCTGGGTTTAGGGGGAATCTTCAGGCAGCTGCAGGCATTGCATCTGGGCAATGGTAAACAACTGCTTCACATACGGTTTCATCCAAGAACCCATGAACAGACTGAGTTCAGGAAGGCTCTTTGGGGTTGATTGCCGGAAGCATTGAGTTCAACCAGCCTTAATCAAGCCTCTGAAGTTGAGCTTCAGCTGAAAAGGAGAATTGAATGATTTAGTTAGTGACGGCACCTTCCCTTTCTCCACTGTCATCTCTGGGGGCCACCACCTCCCCTCTTCATTGATCTTTCCAGTGGTAGATGGACAGAGGAAGTAACTGAAGAAGCCCTAGACAGACAATGCTGTCATTTGCTTCAAGGCTCTGAGCAACAGAGAAGAAATGAATGAAAATTGCCTTCGTGGGAATTTTAATCTCAACAGCCCTTTGTTCTCGTTATGGGAAAGGTAATTAAAAATGAACTTCATTTCCATGCACAGTGATAAGTACCTAAACCTATATAGTTCCTGACCAAAAAGCAACTTGTTGACAATGGTTTAGAAGATGGTGAAATCAGATGGGCCCCGCACAACATAGCAGAAATCAATAGCTATTTGACTGTTGCTTCATCATAATCAGTCATCAGTAAGTCTCTGGATAAGATTGTGTTTTTATAAAGACTTTGTCCATCAAAGATGCTTTAATATCCTCTGACACTGTTAAAGAGTGATGATGTTCTCTAAACAGAAGACAACAAGTAGGCCTCATCTAACAGCTTTTCTCTCCCACTGCTATTCAAACCACCCTAATGCAGGCTCCTAACATTTATAATTCTTAGAAAACAAAGCCGGCTTCCTGGTTGTATAAACCACCCTGTATAAAGGTCTGGGGAATGCATGAATGAGATGCCTGAATGTAAGGATGCTTCCACAGATGAAGAGTGTGAGATAAACTTGGTTTTATTGGTGGTCTCGGTCTTGGGGATAATGAGATTATGGTCAGGGTTTTCTAGAGGGTTGGGAGATGATATTTGCAGACGAAGCAAGCATCTGCTCTTTGAAAAGCTAATACAGGTGACTATATTAGTGTGCCATATTAGACTATTTATTTGCCATAACAGCACCACAGACTGGGTTGTTCAAACAACAGAAATTTAATTTTCTCATAGTTCTGAAGATTTGGAAGTCCAAGACCAAGGTCTTGATAGGAATGGTATATTCTGAAACCTTGCTCCCTGACCTGGAGGTGGCCATCTTCTTTCTCCCTGTCTCTTCACATGATCTTCCCTCTGTGTGTCTGTGTCCTAATCTCCTTTCTTATAAGGACACGAGTCATACAGAATTAGGATAGACCCATGACCTTATTCAGTTTTAATTACCTCCTTGAAGACCCTATCTCTAAATATAGTCACATCTGAATTATGGTAGTTAACACTTCAACATGTGAATTTGGTGGTGGTGGTCCGAAGACACGATTCATCCTCTAATATCAGTTATGGCCAGGCACACATCCTTTCTCTTCCATACACATAACTGTACAGAAACATGATCCCCTTTCCTCTGACAGCCCACAGCTAATGACTAATTGATTTGGGGGTACAAAGGACCTTAACTTGGGACCAACTCTTTAGTGACTTGGCACCACAGAGTTCCTTAGAGACCAGATGTGACCACATCCCCGCTCGACTCCTTTCTCTGTCCCCTCCTGCTTTTCTCAGGCACTGCCCCCTTTGTAAGAGTCAATAAATCACGTGTACTTCAAGCTGTGTCAGCCTCTGCTTTTACGGGACTTAACCCAGGGACTGTGAATTGCAAAGCAATCACTCAACTGTACTTAGCAAGAACGTCCTTCAGAAGATAATTTCATTGTACTTTGATGATTCAGGGCATAGTTCCTGACTGTGCATTGTCACTGGGCTCTTATTATGAGCATCAATTATTTCTCCACGTCACTTCTGTGTCCCTCCTCCCCAGGCTAACACAGAAATATTGTCCAGGAGTATTTCTGAACTCAACGCTTTATAGCTGTCATTGAATTAAAAGAAATTTGAGAAAACTGACAACCAGCTGTGATGTGTGGCCCTTGTGTGGATTTTAGCTCAGACAGACCGAGTGGAAAGGACATTTTACTGTCAATTCAGGAAATTCAAATACGGATTGGGCCCTAGGGAATATGAGGGGATCATTGTTCATTTTGTTAGGAGTGATAATGGTAGAATGGTTATATAAAAAAAGTTCCTATTATTTGAGACGTGTATGAAAGTATCAGGTGAAATGTCATTGTAATTTATTATAAATACTTTGGCAAAAAGTTGACTGAAGCAGATGTGGCAAAATATTAAGAATGGTTAAGTCTAGATAATGTGTATATGCCTGTGTATAATTTTTTTCTACTTTTCTTATGTTTGAAAATGTTCATTATACAACTTTTGTCATAAATAAAATATTAATAAGTGAAATATCTGTAACATCAAGGTGAAATGGTATTTCAGCATTGAGGGAGAAAGCAAATTTTTTTTCAAATAAAATATAAGGAATACATTTAGAAAATTTCCATTTTGTTTTGTTTTACTGATTAAAGAAATATAGGTAGGATGGTCACCAACTTTCTACCATAATTTTAGAAAATTGGGAAAAACAATTAAAAAATCCATAAAGGAAAGAAAATAATTCCATTTATGATAATATTAAAAGTAATAGCATACTTAGTCATAAACCTAAGCAAGTAGATAGAAGACTTTTATTCTAAAAATCTACAGTATATTATTGAAAGAAGTTACAGAGAAATAAAGGAAAGAAATCACATATCTGTGGATTGGAAGACTTCTTTTCATTAAGATAACAATACTATCTAAAGCAATCTACAGAGTCAGTGTAATTCCTATCAAAACCTCAATGCCTTCTTTTTGTAGAAAGAAAAATTCATGTGTAAATTCATAAAGACTCTCAGGGTACCCTGAATAGCCAGAACAAAGAACAGAATTAGGAGATTCACACTTCTTGATTTCAAAACGTAGTACAAAATTACTGAATCAAAACAATGTGGTACTGACATTAAGGCAGAGAAAAAGACCAAAGGAATAGAACAGAGATTTCAGATGTAAATCCTTGTGTATATGGTCAAATGATGTCCCACAGGGGTGCCATGATCACTCAAGGGGGGAAAAAGAACATTTTGTTCAACAAATGGTGTTAGGAAATGTGAAATGACATTGGGTCCATATCTTACATCATATGCAAAAATTAACAACATCGATGAAAGATTTTAAGACCTAAAACTAAGAAATTCCTCAAAGAAATATAAGTTTATTATATTGAATTTGACAGTGATTTCTTGAATGCTCAGCACCACTAATCATCAGAGAAATGCAAATCAAGTCACAATGAGGTATCATCTCAGATTTCTTAAGATAAGTATTCTATCTATCCATCATCATCATCATCTATCATTTGCAGAAAATAGTGTTGGTGAGAATGTGGAGAAATTAGAACTCTAGTTGATGGGTTTTTAAATGGTGCAACTACTGTGTAAAACTGTAAGGAGTTTCCTCAAAAAAATTTAAATGGAACAATCATATGATCCAGCAATCTCACTTCTGAGTATATATTCAAAAGAATTAAAATCAGAATTTTGAAGAATTATTTGCATACCCATGTTCATAGCAGCACTATTTACGATAAACAGGAGATGGAAGTGACACAAATGTTCATCAGCAGTCAAGTTGATAAAGAAAATGTTGCGTATGCATATATGGGACTAATCACCTTAAAAAGGAAAGACATTCTCTCACATGCCACAACGTGGACAAATCTCGAGGACCTTAAGTGAAATAAAGTAAGTCACAAAAAGATAAACGCTGTCTAATTCTACTTATATGAGGTATCCAAGTAGAATTCAGAGACAGAAAGTAGAATGATGGTTACCAGGGAGCTAGGGAGAGGGGGAAAGAGGACATTTAGCAGATAAGTTGTTTCATATATGCAAGACAATAAAGCTCTAGAGAAATATTCACAACAATGTGAATATACTTAGCACTGCTAAACTGTACACCTTAAAGTGGTTAAGATGGTGAATTTCATGTTATTTCATGCAATTTTTTAACAAAATTAAAATGAGGAAAATTAGAAGCTTGGGAACAGAATGTTGAGCAGTTTAAAAGCTTCCAAATGAAGTATTTCAGTAGGTTTTGAACTGAAAACACCTTGTTTAATATGTAAAATACAGGTCCCCCTGATGAATCTGCAAGAACATCAGGGAACAGAGTGATTTACTTGCCTTGTGTCAATAAGAATCTTTGCGTGATTGGTGGTGGAAGAGAGAAAAGTGAGTACCACAATTTCAGAGTGTACATCTAGTGATGTCCTCACTCTTTTTACTTTTTGTGAGAAGTCTTCTTCAGCTATGACAGTAATCAAAAGCAGATGTTGAAAGAACAGAAATTCAAATTATTTTTCGTACAGAATGTTAACTCAATATTAAAAAATTAAAATAAATTGAAATATATGAAATTCAAAATACTAATACCATATTTATTAGATTCTAAGTTGCATCTCAATTTCTCAAGAGGTTTTCATGAAAAAAAAATTTATTTGCAAAGCCAACCTTCTAATGTAAGCTGCATCTGATTTTCCAGGACATTAAAATGTCATTAAAAGTGTGGCTTAGAATCAAATAAATATGGTAATAGACATATTTCATTGTTATCTTTTTTATTTTTTATTGTAGTAATTATTCTGCATATTAAAATAATTTCCTATGTACAGGTTCCCCGTTTCTTAGATATATTTCAACACACCATGGCCTCCACCAAATCACCAAGTTTTCTTCACCATTGTCTAGTGGGCTCCACCACCATTTGCCCCCGCCCACCCCATTCCTTTTTGGTGACCTCAGTTCTGTTGCAAATGTTCCAGGCTTGGTTATGTTTCATCTGTTCCTTTGTTTTGTCTATTCATGTTCCACCTATTAATTAATTCATCTATACAATATTTATTGAATATTTACTTCTTATTTAGTTTATACTTTAACAACTTCCTTTGACTGCAGTTCAAGTATTTTTACTGATGGGGTGCTGGATGAACAAATTTGGGGTTATTGCTGTAGAGTTTAGCAGTTTATCCATGTTTATAAATCCTATGTGATCTCTTCCAAGAATTTTGAGCCAGTTGTAAGAAGAGACAGTGGTAGAAAGAAGGAAGTCATAAAAAAAGAAAAATTTTTGTTCTAACATTCTTTTTTTCCCCAATTACTAAGAACAACACTACAACTGAGCTTTCTGTGAGGAAGGACAAGCCCTGTGTCTGTGTGGTCTCATACAGCAGCCAGGGATACACGTAGCTATCTCACACCTGAAATGTGGCTATTGTGACTGAGAAAATGGAGGCCTGCATTTTGTTTAATTAAAATGAAAATTTAAATAGCCACACGTGGCCAGTGGCCACTGTTTTGGAGAGTGCAGCTAGAGAAGAAAGCAGTCAAACATGCCTAAGATGTCTAGTGGCTGAAGGGAAATTAGGAAGTGCATGCACCTAGCATTGGAGAACAGCACATGAGTCAAGACGAAGAAGTGGGGACAAGGATGTAAAATGGCATACTATGAATGATGTAGAAGGTAGGGATAGACCAAAATGGCCTTGCATTTTCTTTCCTACCTTGATGGAAGTCTTATAATTTCTATATGGCAGAATGGAAATATAGCTTATGTTTCACAATTTACCTCCCCACAAAAGGTGTATGCAATGTACTTTGCCAGTATTATTGTATGTTATAGTTTCCAATTATTGCTCCTTTGCGAGTTTGCATGGAGGGAGGTAGACTCTGCTCTTCTTTATCTTATACCGTAGGTTTGTTATTTCATCCTTGCAATTGGGTAGCTTCAGACTTTTTCTCCTCAGGACTATATATGGCCACTAGATTTCAAGTTCTCCCTTTCTCTTTGTTACCCCTTTCTACAAAAGATTATCTCCTTAAGTGTTGACATAAAATTCCTTTAAGAGCAGACAAAGTCTTTTGTCATATTAGAGATAAAAGATGGATGAAATACTACCTGATGTAATAAAAGAAATACATGAAAGCCAAGGGAAGAAATGCATCAGTGAATTGAGGAGAACTTCTTCACCTTCTCTACGAGGGAGAGGGTGGTTGAAGACGGGAAGTCACTGGTTCCATAAAAAGGGTGCAGATAAAAAAGTGTTTTTGAAATTATACTGTGGGGAGAAAGGATTACCATTTTTCAGATATCATCATCACTTTTTGGGAGACAAATGGGACCACACTGAAATCAGTGGCTGGCATGCTTGAGTCTCAGGGCTGTGGATTTAGAATGACTCAGTGATGCTGTGTCTCTATAGAGACAGCGTAGCTTTCTAAGAGGACACGGATCAACTGCACCGTACTTTCCACCTGCTTCCTGGTAGCCTCCAGCCTGGTGTCAAGCACAAGGATTACAAGTGTCTACTGGAAAAGTGAAATATCACAGCTTTTGAAAACCTGTTTAAATCCTGGAGCACTACTTAAACAGTGATTATTTTCTTTCAAGTGGTTAAGAAAATGAACTAATTGGCAAACCTCCTGGGGATGCTGATTCCTCCCAGACTTTGCTCCTCTCGGATGTGAACTTAACACTGAAGAGCCTTTTCAAAATCTTGTAGCATCAGCCAATTACTAATGAAAATCACCGCTAACTCTATGAGCTCATTGAAAAATAGGATAAGGTTTTCCATGTGAATTCAGAAATTTCACCTATGGGAGCAAGACTTATTATGGGAAAAAAAACTTTGTTTGAATAATAATAAGGACTATGTAAATAATTACAGAGAAATGCCATGTCTATCATCAGGGAGATGCAATGCCATAAAGGTGGCATTTTTTTTCCCCAGAACTGAGCTAAAAATGCAATTAATTCCAGAAAAAGTTCCAGTAAAGTTATCCTGGACCCAAAATTTGTATGGGAGAGTAAATGACCACTCTTGACAGGACAGTCTTGACAAAGAAGAGCAAGGTAGTGTTAGAGGTCTTGTTCTATTAGATATCAAGACCAACTAGGAGGTTGGCATTATTAAATCAGTGTGACATTGCCGCAGGGAAAGACGACCAGACTTACAGAGCATAATGGAGAAGCCAGAAGCAGAAACATAGGTCCAGGTCCCTGAAAAATTATTAAAGGAAAGGTACAGGCAGGAATGAAAGTGAATAGGGAGGTAGGCAGGAAGAGAGAGGTGGCTGAAGCACCCAATCATTTATTTTTATTTAGTTAATCATCTTGGTTACTTCTCCACCAGCGAATTCTGGGTCCTTGGCATGTATTTGGTCAGAGACGGTGAACCTAACCACTACTCCACTAGGGCACACCTGAAATTTTGAGATTTACTATTGGGGTCCATGGCATGAGGAGGAAGGGATGGATTGGTTGATAAATGGTTCCGCGATCCCACAGTAGACCTCAGGCTCTCTGCTACCACATCCGATCACCCTGACTCTGGGTAATCATTGTTTCATTCTCTTTCTGTCTCTTGCACAAACTTGTTGATATTCAGAGTGTCTTATTTCCCCGTCTTTGTATTACCTAACTCAGTATTCTACACATAGACACATCTCTCCAAGATTCAGTTTCATCTTTTATGAAAATTTGGCATCTACTCCATGGGACCATCATGAAAATTAAGAGATTGTTTAAATAAATCTGTTAGAGCTGTCTTTTGCATAAACACCCCACAAAGGGTCATCTTACTAGTTAATATTTATTGAGTCCTGGTATGTGTCAGGTTCTGCGTTAAGCTCTTCATAAGAATTATCCCAACTTGGTGTGTGCTGGTGCCTAGCAGATAAGGTCACTGAACACAGCCCACACACATCCCAAGGACCCAGGTTCGAGACCCAGGGCCAGGCACAAGAAGATGAACTACAATACAAAGTAATAAATAAATGTTTCTTCCTTCTTTCCCTGCCTGCCTGCCTCCTGTCCTTCATTCTTGCCTGCACATTTCCTTAAAAAAAAAAAAAAAAAAAAGATTATCCAAACAATCCTTGGGAAAACTGAAGTACTGAGAAATTAAGTAATTTCTCTAACATAGGAAGCAAGGCTTTAAACCTAAGCGGTCTGGCTTCCATTGGTATTTCAATGTAATCTCAGCTGTCATCTTAGACTATGCTTCTTAGGACTGCGTTAGTTTTGTGTAAAAGGTCACAAAGAATATTTGTGGCATGAATGAGCACATGAGTTCTCAGCAAAATGCTGAGAAGCAGGGAAATATGTAACGTATTTATCGAGATTTTCATTCTATTTAAGCTTACAGGAACTCTGGTTAACTGGAATCGTAATAAGTTTGATCCACCTTATTTCCAGGGGTGCAGGAGAAAGATGGGGATAAGGAAGGCAGCACTCCCAACTCCACCCTCTATGTCCCCAGTCCTCAGGAGACGCAAGGTTGACAATCCTGCCTGCTGTATGATGCAGAGTGTGCCCCTGTGCTGGCTGGGGGCCTGTGTGCACTCTGGCTTGAGCAGGGAGGCTGAATTGGATCGCGTGATCCCACAGCAGTTTGGCATTCCCACTCCCAAATCATGCCTAAACCCATTTAAAAGAGTATATCAGAGCTACACAGATGACTTGGAGGCATGTCCCCAAGTACTATTGAAAGCTAGTTGTAGAAAACCATGCATCATATGACCCTGTTTTGACAAAGTAATTACCAAGGAACCCTGTATACATTTACATGTGTTTACGTGTAGGCACATCCTTGTGTGTATTCTTGAGTTCCTCACACCCATTATTTTTGAAGTTGTAGATTTATTCCTGTGTTATGCAAATACACACCCTACTCCCCTCAGGGACTGGTGCATTAGCCCCTGACCCGTCTGCGAACTCTCTGAGCTTGGGCATTCACACGTCAGGGCAACTTCTTTGGCGGCACGCGGATGTCTGTGTTAACACCACCCCCTCCCTAGCGGATCACCTGTGGCACTTTCAGTGACTTAATGTCTCCGACAAACAGCAGAAGACTCTGGAACAGAATCATGCTGCCAAACTGTCTCCCCGGGCATTCTCCCCATGGCATCTGTGCTCACTGTCTCCTGAGGGGCCATGCCCTTCCCACTCCCCTTAAAATACATTCCCTTTCTATTAGAGGTTTTTTTCAAAACCTTTTGGTGTGTTCTGGGTTAGTATTTATGATGTTTGATATCTGTTGAGTCTAGTGCAATGTAAGAATTTGTTCTACCAATGTTGTCTTCTAAGCGGCAGTTGGAGAAGGTCAGGGCAGAGGGGAAGAGAGGGGAAGGAACGAGGTCAAAAGGCAGAAGCAGCTGTTGTGGAGGGAGGGGAGGCCTCCTGAGCTTACCCATGGAGCCCTCTCCCTGCGCCAGGTGTAAGTACCCTTCTTACATTTAAATCTTAGCAGGAGGACTGAGAACAGAGACCAATTTTCTCTTTCCTTAGGGAGGAGACATTTAATGTCAGGAAATATATTTTTTAAATTACTAATTGTATTAAACATTAACTTAAAATTAATTAAAATACCACTGCATACCTATTAGAAGGCCCCAAATCCAGAACACAGACGACGCCGAATACTGGCACAGATGTGGAGGGACAGAAACTTTCATCGCCAGTGGGAATGCACAATGGTGCAGGTACTTTGGGAGATAGTTTAGTAGTTTCTTAACAAACTACTCTGCCCAGACAATTAAGTAATTGTGCTCCTTGGTATTTTGCCAAAGGAGTTGTGTGTCTATACAAAAATCTGCACATGAATGTTTATAGCAGCTTTAGTCATAATGAACAAAATTTGGGTGCAACCAAGAAATCCTTCAGAAGTGGATAAATAAACCATGGTACATTCCAGAAAATTATTTAGCACAAAAAACAAAGGAACTAGCAAGTCAGGAAAAGACCTGGAAGAATCTTGAAAGTATATGACTAAGCGAAAGGAGCTAATCTGATAAGGCGACATACTGTTTAACTCCAAAAACATGACATTCTAGAAAAAGCAGAACTATGGAGACAGTAAACAGATTAGTGGTTGCCAGGAATTGGAGGGAGGGAGAGATGAATATCAGAGCACAGAATTTTTAGGATAGTGAAACTGTTCTGTAAGCCTAGAATGTACAACTCCAAGAATGGACCATAATGTCAACCTTTGGGTCAAATCGTAGAGTGCCCTGGGTTGGCCATTTTGTTGGGGAAAATCCAGTGTCAGAATCTTTAGGCCCATCCCTTTTGGAGTAGGCCAATTTCCTGAGAAGAAAACATCTCTTCCCACCTCCAAGGGTAAAATTCTGGCTGCCAGAATGTAGGGTACCAGAGAAGGAGGAGGTTTGCAGGGTCACCATTCTATATGTGGACAGATTTTTGCTTATGTTGCATTTTTCAGTATCGCTACTCCTGTTTCCAGCTGTGCCTGGTGTCTCCACTTTGTTTCTCTCCTGGGGAGAAATCCTTCAGTGTTTGGATGGACCAGAAATGGAGACTCTGGGTGTCTATTTGCTTTGTGACCTCTTCTCAACCTTATTCTGTTTTTGGCATCACTCTTGATCCTACCCCCATTACTGCCAGAAACTTTCCAGGGTTCTGCCAAGAAATTCAGGTTGCTTCTTGCTCTTCACACTACTGACTTTGGATTTCACTTTCTTGTGTCTACTGACTCACTTACCACACATCCCAGGCCCAGCAAATTTCCTAACAGTGGTGCCTGCCGATTCTTTTCCTTCTGTCTTCATTTTCATGGCTTATGAATTTTTTTTTTTTTAAGGAAAGGTACAGGCAGGAATGAAGGCAAATAGGCAGGCAGTCAGGAAGAGAGTGGAGGAAGAAGCATCTTTATTTATTCCATTCAGTTGTTCATCATTGGGATCTTGGGATGTATGTGGACTGATCCTGGTTTAAACTGCTTAGGCCATTAAGTCACACTGGTTTATGACTTTTTAAGTTTTTTTTTGTTGTTTTTTGGACTGGGATAGGATTAGGAGATAATTCTTTTGTTCAGTCTTTTTGTTCAGTTAGAATATTCCTACTTACTTTTTCTTACCAAATAGTTATTAAAAATTATCCAGTCTGGATATTGGCCCTGGCCGTAGTGTGGTTCCTTAGGTCCCGGAACCCTGGTTCTCAGTCCTGGTTTACCCTTTAGAATCACCCATGGAGCTTATTGAAATATATAGACACCTGGGTCCCACTCCCAGAGGTTCTGATTTCAGGCTTGGAGCAGGTCCCTGAAATCTGTGTTTTAAAACATGCTTTACAAATGAGTTTTTTGAGAACTATTAGAGTCAAGAAATGCCCTGTACAACTCCTTGACAGATGATCAGTCAAATCTCAGTTCCCACCTTCATAGGCAAACTGTGCAAATACTTAGATGGTTGTGAACTTTGGGAAGTGGTTTATCACATATAACTCAAATCTGTATTCAGGGGCCTCTTCTGTTGTTGTTTGCAGCTCTACTCCTTGAGATTATAGTCCAAATGCATTATTTTTCATAAGACTACCCTTCAGATATTGAAGGCAGCTAGTATTTTCACTTCTTTTGTCTCTTCTTTTTTTTTTTAAAGTACATTTTTATTGAGGTAACATTTTTTTACAAGACTATGTAAGTTTTTGGTGTTCGGATTCATCAAATATATGCTATCACACTATGGCCACCACAAACTTTCTAACAGTCTCCCACCACTGTCCACTGGATCCTCACTGTCCTTTCCCCACCTCCTTCCCATCTGGTAACCTCAGTTCCATTCTCGAAGTGCAAGGCTTAGTTTTTGTTTTATTTTTGTCTGTTCGTTTACTTCGTTTCTTTATATTCCACATATGAGTGAGATCATCCAGTATTTGTCTTTCTCCTTCTGACTTATTTCACTTAGTATAATTTCCTTTAGTCCCACCCATGTTTTTGAAAATTTCAGGGTTTCATCTTTCTTTTTTTTTAATAGCTGAGTTGTATTTGGTCACACAAATAGACCACATCTTTATTCAGTCAACTGTTGATGGGCACTTAGATTGTTTCCATTTCTTAGCTATTATAAATAATGCTGCAAAGAACACAGGGGTGTATGTATCTTTTTGAGTTAAGTGTGTTCATATTCTTTAGACAGATACATAGAAATGAAATTGCTGGATCATAAGGTATTTCTGTCTTTAACTTTTTGGGGGAACCTCCAACGTGGCTGCACCAACTTTCATTCCTAAGAGTGTATAAAAGCCCCCTTTCCCCCATGTTTTTGCCAATAATGTTTTTTTATAGTTTTTTTTTTTTTATATATTGCTTCCTCTTTTGAGGGGTGTACTCTCCTATTCTTTTTTCCTAGAGTAGAGTATGATTTTCAGATCTTGTGTAGCTACATCTGGCAACTCCGGTTCATCATTATCTGTTACAGGAATGTGGTTTTCTCTATGGAACCCAATACTCTAAGTACATGAATTTTAAAGTACAGGGAGATCTGTCAACTTTACTATAGCAGACTATAAGACTTCACATATAGTAATGTGACCACCGATGACACTATTTTCTTCTTTGTTGTTTTTATTTAATTTAATTTCTCCCCACATCTGGCCCCAGGTCTTGAACCCAGGTCCACAACTTTCATAGTCTGCGCCTTAGCCATTTTTGTTTTTAAAGGTCTTTGTTAGTGGTGGTTCAATTTGATCTTGGAACAATATGCCCTCTCCCAGAAAGAGTTCCCATCTAGATTCCTTCAATCAGATCGTCCACTACTATACTCAATAGTAGGCTCTCTATCAATGTGTTGAATGAATAAATAGATGGATGAATGAATGAATTTAAACAGGAAGTTGCAGGGGTTTTTCCTGATGTCCTAGAATTTTGGTGAAGCCCTAAAGATGAGGATAGTAGGTGAAAGTTACACTTGCTTCCCCAGAAGACATACTAAATGGGCAAAGTACGAGGTGCTTACCCCCATTTCAAGAGAGGTACTAGACATCCTATGACAGACTTACTAGAAAATGTTAGAACAAGTCCAGTGGCCATCAACACTTCCTCCTACTTCCAGTCTTTATGGGAAAACTCTTGACTATTTGAAATGCTTATTTGAAAGGTTTCATTGAGAAGGGAAAGCTCAACCTGTTAGAGCTACTGTCATGTTTCCTTTCTTCTCTTCATGTTTCCTTCACAGGCTTTCCACCTGGCCTCTTATTTCCTGACTGGCAATGTGATGAGATGCAGAATGCCATAGTCCCATCCTGGTAGTCATGAGGAGAGAGGGAGGTAAGAGTTCTTGAGATAATCTGGATCTGGGGGACATTTGTGAAACAGGAACTAGAACCCATGTCTTTCCAAGTCATGATAAAGGTGGAATCATAGCTGGTACTGCCTATGACGGCTGGACAAAGAGTATGGTCAAATGACAAACCCTGCATTTGGGGAAACAAGGATGGTGAATGGATACCATTGAAAGATGTATTTTAAAAATTAAAAAAAAATAATTCAAGTAGCATTGGTTTATAGTATATAGGTTTCAAATGTATAGTTACATATTCACAAAAGTTTAGTTTCCCACCATCACCATATGATTAATTCTTTTTACCCAATTTATCACCCACTCTCTTCTGGTAACCACTATTTTGTCCTTCTAATCTGAGAGTTTTATTTTATTTGTTCCTTAGTTTTATTTATTTACCACATTTGAGTGAAATAATCCAGTATTTGTCTTTCTCCATCTGATTTATTTCATTTAGCATAGTCCTCTTTAAGCTCCTCCATGTTGCTGTAATTGGCAGGATTTCATCTTTCTTTCTTTTTTATGGACGAGTGGTGTTCCATCGTGTATGTATACCAGATCCTTACTCAGTCACCTGTCCATGGGTTCTAAGGTTGTTTCCAATTCTTGGCTATGTGAATAGTGCTGTAGTGAACACACGGGTGCATACGTCTCTTCAGGTTAGGTTTTTTGTATTCTTGGGATAAACGCCTAACAATAGAATAACTGGGCCATATGGTATTTATTATTTAAAAATTTTTTTCAATTCAGTTATTAGTAATATTTCTATTCTTAATTTTTTTTAAGAACTAACTTCCACACTATTTTCCATATTGGCTACACCAATTTAGATTCTCATCAACAGCATTCAGGGGCTCCTTTTCTCCATATCTTTGCCAATACTTGTTGTCTTTTGGATAATAACCGTTCTCACAATTGTGAAGTAATAACTCACTGTTGTATTGGTTTTTTTTGTTTTTTTTTTTAAGAAAATGTGCAAGCAACAGGACTGAAGGCATGAGTAGGCAGGCAGGCAAAGAGAAGAGGAAGAAGAATTTTATTTATTTTATTTAATTGTTCATCTTGGTCGTTATTTCCTTCCAGCCCCAATCTTGAACCCGGGTGCTTGGGATGTGTGTGGACGGTGCCACCATGGACAAACCCGCTAGGCCACCAGGGTGCACCTCATTGTTGTTTTGATTGGCATTTCCCTAACAAGACCCTTTGCCCATATTTTGATTGGGTTAAGCAAACCCAATGGGAGCTTGTCCAAGAGGTGAGGGGACTCCACCGAGAAGAGAGTTTGGATGAACTGATGAGGCAAGAATCAAAAAGAGGGAGGGAGGGAGTTATGCAGAGAGAACACTGCCCACATTAGAGAACTACACAGTATGGAGGCTCACGTAGAGGTATTTCTGAAGGACCTGAAGATGCACCCCATGGGAAGCAAGGTTGAGAGCTTGCCATGTACAGAAGATTTCTAGACCATGGGAGATCCACAAACAGCACTAGCTAAGTAAATTGCGGCTTTCCTATTTTCTCTAATCCCTCCTCTACTTAGCTCCACAGGAGGGAAGAAGTGTAGAAAGGGCAGAACATCTGCCAGTTCCCTTCCTCCTTGTGAGGCCTGGACTTACAGTTGAGGTCGGAGCTGCAAGAAGAATTGATGCTAGGAGTTGCATATGAGATTGGAGTTTCAAATTAGACTAGACTGAACTTGGTTTTTCGATTGTTAAACTATGAGTCAGTATTAAAATGAGATTGTTTTTATTATCAAATGTGGTTAATAGCCCGAGATGTTTTCTAGGGGTAGAGACTGAGCAATTTTGAGGGAAAGTGGATAAATAAGGTTCTTTCTCGTTTATTAATATTAAACAAGCTCAGCACATTGAGATCAACTGAATGAATGAGTTCAAGTTGGGTAATAATGGACCCCTATCATTGGGACTCCAAATCCCAGAGACCTGCTAATTTCTTGCCATCTTTCTTATAGGGGCATCCCTGAGGGGTAGGTGCTCCAACCCGACAAATATCTCACTTTTATAAACTCGAAGGTGTGGTCTGGGTTAAATGTTTTAGAATCTGTGTTTTCTGATATTTAATTCTCTAACTGTCCTAGTTGCTCTCTCATGCTCTCTTGACTTCAGACCAGAAATTGAATCTAGAAAACAGGACAGATTCAGTGTGTTGGAATCAGAGCTCTGAGGCCCCGAATGCCCTCTGGGGAACGAGAGAGGGTCCATGGCATTTATGTGTTCTCTGGTCCCCATCCACGGCGGGGGGATAGGGTTGCCAGATAGAGTAGTGATATTTGAACATATTTGCTCTAAAACATTATTCATTGTTTATCTGAAATTCAAATCTAACTGGGATTCCTGTATTTTAATTTGTAAATCTGATGTCCCCGCTTAGGAAGGGCTCTCTACTGCTCCAGAAAGAGCATGAGACTCACTTCTGGGTTTTCCAAGAGTCTCTTCTAGAGATCTCTTTGCCCCTGCAGGCGGGGCCCAGCTGGACCCCGATGCTGACTCTCCACAAGGCACTTTCAGTGAAAGTGGCAGTGTGGATGACCCAAAGTGAAGACTTTAACCTAGGTGTCAGGGGACTGGCTTCTAGACCATTATTTGGCCACCAACAGGTTCTGTGACCTTGCACAGGGCCTTTTCGAGTTTGATTTCCCTATTTAAGAAAACGAGAGGGCTGGGGGTTCTATGGACCATTCACACATCAGAAATGGATTTAGCCTTGGAGAGCAATCAGTACAGGAGCATTTAGTCATTTGTTCACTGTGTAGCCAGTCAGGGATGTGTGTGCGTGTGTGCGTGCGTGTGTGTGTGTGTGTGTGTGTGTGTGTGTGTGTGCATGTGTGTGTGGAGGGATGAATGAGAGGTCCTAGATAATGCAAGAAATGGCTTGTTAATTGCTGCCATTTTTTTTTTATTCTGTGATGTGGAAATGACTGGCAGTGACTGGTGGCAAATGAGGAGTAGTTTGAGCCATTTCTGTCTTAGTTTACCTCTCAGAATGCCTTGGTTCCATTGGTCCTTGGAGAAAACAGTCGTTTTTTTCTTCTGTTTCTGGAATATAGCAGGCTGACAAAAGGGAACAAAGACACAATGGTAAGCTGTTGACTTGGGCTGGAAAATGTCCAGTCATGGGGTCCAGCTCCTGCCCGACTGCCATGGGCTCAGGCCAGCCACCCCACCCTAAAGGTTGCTCCAACAGTCCTGGATGTTCTTTCATTCAGTCTTGTTCTGAAGCACAAGACAAAGAAGTGGCAGATGGACACAGAATCTGAGGGGAAGCCAGAAAAGTGACCGCAATAAGAGTTGAAAAAATAGCTTCCCTTCGAATGCTGCTGCTGTTGTTCGTGCTAGGAGCATGGCCATTTGGAAGGACAGAGAGAACTCACTGAGACAGGTGGTCAGAGCTCAGCCCAGGGCTGGAAAACCAACTAGCATGTCCTCAGAGTTGCCTGGAGGGAGCAACAACTTCAGGAGGTTCGAGATGTCTGTCATCGTGAAGTAGGACCATATTGGCTCTTGGTTTTAGGAGAGGAGCTGGTGTGTGCTGTGGACACTGTCATTACACTGTCCAGATGCCCTGAGCTTTCTTCTTCTCAACTCTCCATATGCTTTGCTACTAATGCTGTGATTTCTGAAAGATTATTTTGGGTTGTGGAGCTGTCTTGTCCAACAGAGAGACAGAGGGGCTTGGGAGTTCCATACCCTTCCCCCAAGCTCCTACCTTCCAAACTGAGGATGTGAAGCAGGACTGAAAGCTCAGCTCTCCAAGGTGGACACGTGAGCTCCCCATGGCATCGGGCTGGGATCTGACCTGAAGTGCCTCCCTGTTTGGTTTCTTTCCCTCCATATCCTGCTCCTCTCACTCTCTTACTGGTTTCTACTTAATCAATCAACCAACCAACCAATCAGTTATCTAATGGAGTTAGACATAGGGGAATTGGGGAGATGCTGTTTAAGGGTACAAACTTGCAAAGAGTAGATACATGTGTTCTGGAGCTCTAATGCACAGCAGAGTGATGACAGTCAACACGCGAAGTTCATATAATGAACTAGAAAGATGCTAAAGACTAAATCTTAACTGTTCTCAACACAAACAGAAGTGTTAAGTATTGACACGATACAGGAGTCACCCAACCTACTGTCGTAACTGTACTGTGATATATAATGCTGTATGTCTTGAATGTGTGCAACGGTGTCACCTACTTCTCAACAAAAGAAAAAAAGTCATTAAGAAACGTTTCTTTTGTTTGTAAAGGGAAGAATGAAGGTGAGCAGGCAGGCAGTCAGGAAGAAGTGTTTTTATTTATTTTTAATTAGTCGTTCATCTTGGTTGTTTCCCAGGAACCACAGGTCTTGAAATGGGGACTTGGAGGTGTATGCGAACCACTTCCATGTACTAAACCACTGGGTCACCAGGGCACCCCAAGAAACTTATTTCTTAATAGACCACTTACACCTGAAGTCATCTCAGGGTCGGGGTCTGATGTGATTAGGACAGAGGGGCAGCCTCATGTTGGAGGCTTAGGAGGACTGTCTAGTTAGCACTCCGGGCTCTTGGGAAGGAAAGGGGAAGCAGCAGCTCCAGCCAATCCCATCCCAGAAGCAGAACGATCATTTAGAAAAGACTCTAGAACTTTCCTGGAGGGAGACAGGTAGAGGCTAGGAGCAGGGACTCCTCAAGGTCTATGTCATAATCTTCCATGTTTGTGGCTTCATTTGGGATCATTGGAGTGATGCACATAGGAGACTCTTAATTTACCGGTTAAGAGCATGTGTCTTAGACCCAGACAGAGCTGGATTCACGGGTCCACTCTGGATCCTCACTAGCATGACCTGAGGGCAAGTTCCTTAACCTCTCTGAGCAAACTTTAGTTTCCTTATCTATGAAATGTGACTCATATAGGGTAGTTGAAGGGTTAAACAAGTAATGTACGTGCCTGCCTGAGGTACAAGTATGTCAGTCTGGTCCTTGAGTCTCAGTGTTAGCATAAAATAGAAGTCTACACCCTCTATTTTACCAAGATGTTGTTCCAAGGTGGGACATGCCAATTGCTAAATAATGCAAGCTGCCCGTGATTTTTTGCAAGTGTTGTTATGGCAACCATATTTTTAAAAGTCACTGAAAGTTGGCAAAGAACCTGAAATTGGGACTATGTGATAACAAAAAGTGATGGAGACGACATAAATAAACCTGGAAAGAAAGGAAAGGAAGGAACAGAGAACATGAGGTAGAGAAACAAATACTTAGTCAAGGGAGGATAACTGGTATGTGTCCAAGTGAGAGTTGGGCCTGGTCTGGACGGAATGAAGCATGTCAGCTTGGAATGTTGCATGGTCCTGGCTGCAGCCCTCCCTTTCAGGGCTGCCTGAGCTAGCCTGCATTTTGTTGGGCACCCTCTGGAAGAAGAGCAGGAACATCCCTCTCACTGTTCTCAGTGATTGCACAGAAGGAACCAGCTTGAGCTA
The DNA here is from genome assembly GCA_004363575.1 of Solenodon paradoxus. Taxonomy (NCBI): domain Eukaryota; kingdom Metazoa; phylum Chordata; class Mammalia; order Eulipotyphla; family Solenodontidae; genus Solenodon; species Solenodon paradoxus. The sequence continues at coordinate 126,757 of RJWH01000873.1, read as the reverse complement.
TTCTGTGGTCTCCCTTCCTTTTGCATCTGTCCCACTCGGGGAGACCTTTGTGGGACACATGCCCTCCCTGTCCTCTCTCCATCAGTAACTCTTGTCATCAGAGAAGTACCAGTATTCCAGATCCCCAATATTCCAGAAGTGGGAGGACATCAGAATCATGATGTCACTCACAGCTGAGGGCTAGAATATCATCGTGGCTCCCAGGAGGTCAGGAGGTCGGGAGAGCCCAGTCTGGGCATCGTACAGCTGAAGCCATCATGATTACTGGAGAAATGATGAGCTGACTTAGGACCCTGCTCAGGTACTATGTTTGTATTGTTCATCACCCCCAGATTCATTCTCTGCCCTTCTCTGCCCTGCTCTGTGCCCAGAGTTTGTTCCTATGGATGGCAGTATTTGGGCTTCCACACCAGTAGGATTCTTTTGGATTTGACCAAATAAAGATACTGAAGACTGAAGGGCAAAGGGGAAGCCCTCAGGGTAGCCTGCCATGCCCCTGCTTTGAGAGGGCCCCAGTCTTCCAGGGGCAGCCCCTCTGCTGATCCAGCAGTCCCTCACTTACTCTCCAGTCCAAAAGACGGTAATGCTGCCCTCTGCTGCTGGTCCCTGGGAGCCGGATCACCCCTTGGCTGCCTTAGCCCCACCCACACCTCTGTAAATAGCTCCATTCCTTTTGGAATAAGTTTCTCAAGTTTGCTATTGACTTATATTTTGATCTTGTGTCTACTTTGCTGTACTCCCTTGTTAGTTCTATTGATTCTTTCAAGTTTTTTTTTTCTATCTATACAATCATATTTCTGCAAATAATGACAATGACCCTCTTTAGTCTTTATAGTGTTTCCCTCTTATCTTAACAGGCTGATTCCTGGTATTGACTGAATGGAAGGGATGCAGACATTTGTATTTTCTTTTGCTTTTTTTTTTTTTTTTAGCATTTTCATTTATTTTTAATTGTAATTATTCTACATATTAAAATAATTTCCTATGTATAGGTTCCCCATTTCTTAGATATATTTCAACACACCATGCCCTCCACCAAATCACCAAGTGTTCTTTCCCATTGTCCAGTGGGCTCCATCACCATTTGCCCCCGCCTACCCCATTCCCTTTTGGTGACCTCGGTTCTGTTGCAAATGTTTCAGGGTTGGTTATTTTTCATCTGTTGCTTTGTTTTGTTTATTCACATTCCACCTATGAGTGAGGTCATCTAGTATCTATTTTTCTTCTTTTAACTTGTTTCACTTAGCATAATCCCCTCTAATTCCATCCATGTTGATTCAAATGACAGGGTTTCATCTCTTCTAAGGGCTGTGTAGTGTTCCATTGTGTATATGCACCACATCTTCTTGATCCATTTATCTGATGTTGGGCACTTAGGTAATTTTCAGTTCTTAGCTGTTGTGAACAGGGCTGCATTAAACATGGGGATACATACATCTCTGTGGGTGGGCACTTTGCATCTTTTGGGTAGATGCCCGGAAGTGGAATGATGGGATCATATGGGATTTCCATCTTCAGTTTTTTGAGGATTCAACAAATTCTTTTCCATAGGGTTTGTACTCCCATCAAAAGTGCAAAAGTGTTCCCTTTTCGCCACATCCTCGCCAGCATTTGTTGTTTCTGGACTTTTGAGTAATAGCCAGTCTTTCAGGGATAAGGTGATATCTCATTGTTGTTTTAATTTGTGTTTCTCTGATAGCTGGCGAGTAGGAACATAATTTCATGTGCCTGGTGGCCATCTGTATATCCTCTTCAGAAAAGTGTCTCTCCAATTCTTCCTCCCATTTTTTTTTAATCACCTGTTCTTCTGTTGTTGAGTTTTATGAATTCTTTGTATATTTTAGATATTAAGACTTTGTTGGAAATATCAAATGCAAATATCTTCTCCCAGTTAGTAGGTTTCCCTTTGGTTTTGGTGATGTTTTTTTTTGTTGTGATTTTCAATTATTTTTTATTTAGTTGTTCTACCTGGTTGTTCCTTCAGCCCTGGGACATGAACCCAGGTCTTTGGGATGTATGTGGTTTGTGCCATCCAGAGGCAGTAGACTTAACCCCTGAAGTACCAGGACGTGCCTGTATCTTGTTTTTGTTTTAAAGGGGAGCACCAATCTTTCTTTAATTCTTATCACCTGAATCCCACTCACTTCTTTGGAAACTCCATTGTATTAAAGGGTCTGCCTCACTCAGCACACCCTCCCCTCTCTCTTCTTGGAAAATGCCACCTATGAGAATGTCCTGAGGGCTCCAGAGGGCAGTGTAAGGTTAATTTTGACATTCCAGTTCCCATAGCATAGCCCCAAATGAGCTCTTCCTTCCAGGTTTTCTCCCCATCTGTATATTTTGCAGGCATACCTCTTCATCTTTCACAGTTTTCAGTGAGCTGCTGTTGAATGAGGTGGAAAGATATGTGATTGTGTTCTCCCTCCATGCCTCTCATTCTTCCTCCCTCCATTTTGCTCTCCCTCCCTCCTCTTTTTCTCTCTAAAGGCAACTGACAATTGTCAGAGACATTTAAAACCCACAAGGAGGCAGAATAACATTTTCCTTTATGCCCCATAATTTTCAAGACCACGACTCCTCTGTGGAGCTGAGCTTCACATTTTTATGTGGAAGATCTTTTTTATTTTATCTCAGTTTCTACCTTCAGTCTAGGTACCAGGTCCACTGGGAGTAAGAAATAGCATTACCTCTTCAGAACTGTTCCCTTAGCTCTGCAAAGACCAACACTGAAAGCTTTGAGGTTGCCTCATAAAGTCTCCATTGTATTCTTGGCCAAGTGCTAGTCGCCTTCCCAGGCATGTAGGGAAAGGTGTGCAGTGTCCTCCCATTGCACAGTAGTGCCATAGAGCAGATGGGTGCACCTTTCAAATTCAGGTTTTTGTTGTTGTGGTTTAATAGTAGAAAGCTTATACTCCATCCATTCATGTCTGAGATTGAACTAAATATGTTACTCTGTTCTTAAATTTATCTAAACTATTTTCTGTCTAAGAACTTTCATTTTCTAGGAGGATCAGTGTATCTCCTAATAACATCTTCATTTCTCTCTTCTCTTTAAACACTAGCACCAGCCTCAGCTTCCATCACTAGCAAATCATTGACTTTCTTTTAAGGGGACTTTTTTTTAAACAAAGACTTCTTTTCATATCAAGGCAACATTGAATAAATGTTGAATAAAGAATGAGAAAGCCCCATTGAAATGGGTCCACTGTGTGGTTGGCTAGGCCTAGTCACTATGCAAGATGGTATATTCCACTTCCCAAAATAACAAAGATCACATAGTGAATCTTTGTAATTGTTTATGAACTAATTCACAAGTACCAAAGCTGCCAATATTGAGGGCTACCATATGCTACATAAACTATATATTCCTGAGCTGACCATGTTGAAGACATATTGTCTTCACCATATTGCTTTGAGTGCTATTTTAGAAGGTCTGGATCTGGATTCTGGGTGACAATTCCACTCCTACCATGTGTTTGGGAATATATGACAATGTATGTTAGTTTCCCTTCTTTTCTCCCCAACCCAGTCCCCAATCCTCCGTTGACTCTTCATTACATGTGCAATGTTAACTGACACTACACTTGGATATATACAGGGAAAATGTAGCTTCCTGATTTTTCTATCACTCATCAAAGCTTCACGAACCCGTATCTCATTGGGAGGTGGAGAATCAACTTGAATCTAGTTATTAATGATATATAATACTTTTGAACTTAAGTAGACTTCCTTCTGTTTACTCACTTGCAGACAAATGGAATCTTGAGGATTTTAATCTCTTACCCTCCTTACCCTGCTACACACATACTCCTTCTCAATATGGAGGCGATTCCTGAGATGTCACGTTGTGGAGGGGAGAAGAAAGACTCAGAATAATGTGATGTTATCTGGATTCTGGAATCTTCTTGGTTCTGCTGCAGGAGAGACTGTTGAAGAGCAAAGGGTGCCATCTGGTCTTTGGGAGTCTGTGATCCTGGTTCTTGACTGTAAGGGCCCTCCAAACTCAGGCTTCTGTCCAACCATGTGGGGCCCTGACGTGAGACACATGGGAATTATGGATCCTGTACCCTACAGCTTGCTGTGGGGTGTTGAGACACATCTTCGGTCCCTCTCCCCTCCCTTGAACTCAGCTGTGCACTGCTGTGTGCATTTACTGAATGACATTGAGACTTGGGGCAATATTTTGGCTCCACCAAGTGTTAGCTGTTTGCCATTGAACAAGCCATTTCTTTATTTGGAAGTCAGATTTCCTCACCTAAGGAAGGAGTGAGTTGAATTAAATGTCTTTAAAAGGTCTTTTCCTGCTCTGGAGGCCTATTTGGTGCATGCATGTTTCCTTGAGCCTGAGGGAGAGAGGTCAGTTAAAATGAGGAAATATTTTTGTTTAATTAGATTGACGAAACAGCACATTGTAAGTCTATAGGTTTAAGATGTGCTTCATTGTAAATTAACCTGCATTAAGTTCACCACCACCAGCCCAGCTCTTCCTTCACTACGCAATTATCCCCTCCAACCAACGGGCCCACCCCTCTCCTCTTCCTTTCTTGTAGCCACTAATTTGATTTGAGGAGATTTTTTCAGTGCTATCATTTTCCCATAGAAATAGAATTCATTTTAAGTTTTCTAGTCACCTCCCACGTGTCACATTCTCCCTCAAAAGTCTGGAATTGGTTTTTATGCCTGAGGGCCTGAAGCCAATTTTTGAGTTTTTCAATTTGAGAATCTACTTATTTTAGATGTTGGGTGCTGAAAGAAAAATCTCTAATAGCTTTATCACAGAGCCATTTTTTCTCTTATTCTGGCCCAGGAATTGCGTATGTTTTGCCAAATGTGACTAACATTTCAATATATAATAGTGTGTATAAATGTTTATATATCTCAGCATATTAAAAGTTTAAGCTTACCATTAATTAGTCTTGAGAAGAAAAGGATAAACACAAGTGCAATTGATTTATTACCTTAACACCAGTTAAACGAATGAAGCGTCTCCATGCAAACAGCAGTTTCCATCAAACAAACACATAAAGCACTCGGATGATTGTAAGATGAAGGAGTAGCAAGGGCCTGGAGCAGCGGTTCACTGCTAATTTGCATGCACGACTACACTCCTGGGTTGTAAGCAGGAGCGATGTAACCAAACTGAGTCTTGTTGCTGGTATGAAGTATCACTGTTCTAAAAATGCCTTCAACAAGTTCCTTCTGTTGCAGATTTGAACTGTTCAGATGGCAATTACTTCATTTATAGCTAAATACACTAACATACACAAAACATCAATGGGGAAAACACTTAAACCCTGTGGTTAAGATTCCATATGTTAATTATTTCATTTGATAACAACATAACATCTTTATTCACTGGAAAATCACAAATACACAGTGATATTTACAAAAGTTGTTTTAGTTAAATTTAAATGAAGGGAGGCTGCTACCTAAGAAAAAGGGCTGAATTCTTTGGGCAGAAACAGTCTATGGTCTATTCTTAATGGGAGAAGAGTCAGGATACGAATAATAAATAAAAGTGCAATTTTAATTCTAAAAATGCAGATAACCCCAAATATATACTTGCTTGGTTATAGAAGGTGTTGTGTAATTTTATAAAATCAGAATTTTTAAACCATTTAGCTTAGACAAAGAGTAAAGTGAGTTCACTTTCTGACGGTGCAGTGTTTGGGCAGAAGGTGAGTCTGTTGGGTGGTGATGGAATAAAAAATTGGTTGAAATTTTACTGTTGGATAGACAAGTCAACAATTAATTTAAAAAGGAAAAACAACTTCACAAGCCAACTACCAAGTCATCCTTTCTCTACAGAAAAGTAGGAGTTTGGGTCAATCCCAAACTGGGTACCATTTGTATAAGTCTTTGCTTCAAAACAATTAAGAAGAAATGAGGACAAGCACACAAATCACCAAATGGGTAATACTTCAAAGAGACTTCTGCATTTCTAGAGGAGGGCTTTTGTCCACATGCAGGGAAGATTCAACACTTCTAGAACCACAAGGATGCTGAGAGTCTGGGTGGCAGGAGGGTCACTCAGACTGAGGTTGAATCTTCCTGGTAACGATCCATGACAGGGATTTCTTTTTGTCCTGAAGTAGATGGGCTGCACTGTGAAAGGTTCAGAGGTCTCTAGTCAAAGAAAAGAGATGAAAATAGCAGTGTTTCACTATAAGAAGCCACAGTGGATAGGGTTTCTCTTGTCCAAACTATTCAATATCACTAATCCATGCTTATCACTTACGTAGTTGAAAAGCACTTGCACAAACTAAACTATGACCTCTGGGCTTTAACAGCAGTCTTGAAGTTAGGCAGAAAAGATATTTTTATCATCCCTTTCTTTGACGCAAAACTGGGATGCAAAGAGAGTAAACATTCAGTTCACATGAGTCTAGGAGTTAAGACTTGAACTAGGTCTTTGGATTCCAAGTAGAGCTCACTTTGTAAAGAGAGGTATTCTATAAAAGGGACTCCAGGCTTAACAAAACAGGCATACACATCACCAGTGGCAAGCTCCACCCTTTTCTCTGTCCCCTTTTTTCCCAACACTAGAACCCCAGGAATCCTTTACACTAAGGTGTCAGGAACTGCATGTGTTCCTCCTTTCAGGATGGCCTTTTCTTCACCCAAAAGAATGATGAGCTTTCAAGCATTTCAAGCATCAGTGGAAAACAGATTTTTTTTGGTTCTTTCCTTTGAAATTACATCATTATAGATAACCAATGACCTGGTTATGAGAAAAATTCTTGCAGCCAGAATCCTAGAGAATGTCCTAAGGAGGTAGTGGAAATTGAAGGGGAAAGCTCAACGTAATGGTATTAATTTTCTTCCCATGAAGCTGCAAACCACACCCTCTGACAAACTCATCCTTACATTTTCATCAAGTCTAATTGTCTTATTCTATCACGTTTTGACATTCTTTCGCTGATGAGACAGAATGAAGGAAGATGGAGAATGAGTTCAATAATCATTTGTGACCTCTGTCTAGCCATTTATATATACCTGGATATAGCTTGGGGACACCAATAACTTCTGCCATTTTGTTTTGTTAAATAATTTTTGCATATAGAGGGTAATCAGCAAATGTCAACACCTGCTGCCCTTGTCTAATCTCATTCGTGTTTGTTCGCACACAGTAGGTGTTGAGAAGATACCATTACATGTCAACTGCTGTGGTTTGTGTCTCTTAGGACCTCAAAGCATCCAGCTCCCTGAGGGCCCTGAGGTGGGAGCCCAGTTGCTCATTGCCCATGCAGCCTGTGAACTTGGTTAATGATGAATTTTGCTTCTGGATTTTAAATTGTGAAACATCAGCGGGTCACTTCAACCTGATACAGTCCACCTCTTCTGTGGCTGGCATGCCGCTGGTTTTGAGATCCAGGTCGGCGCTGGACTTGCTCCCGTGATGGGAGGGACGCCAGTGCAGCAGCATCATCTTCTTGAAGTACTTCATGGTGTTGTTCTTGACCGTCACGAAGCACACCGTGTTGATCATGCTGTTGCTCATGGCGATGCACTCGACCACATAGAAGGCGGTGAGATAGTGCTTCTCCTTGACGAACACAGTGGGGAAGAAGTCGCGCACGATGGTGAAGCCATAGAAAGGCGCCCAGCACAGCACGTAGGCGGTGAGAATACACATGAGCACCAGGACCGTCTTCCGGCGGCAGCGCAGCCGCTTCCGGATCTGTTCCGTCTGGAAACCAGGGACGGCCTTGAACCAAAGTTCCCGGGAGATCCTGGCGTAGCATAGAGTCATGGTGATCACCGGGCCCACAAATTCGACTCCAAAGATGAAGAGGAAGTAGGACTTATAATAAAGTTGCTGGTCCACTGGCCATATCTGGCCACAGAAGATCTTTTCCTGGCTTTTGACAATGAAGAGGACTGTTTCTGTTGCGAAGTAGGCCGATGGGATGGCGATGAGAATGGACACCATCCAGACCAAAGCAATCAGGAAGGAGGCTGTTTGGTAATTCATCCGTGGTTTCAAGGGGTGGACAATGGCGAGATATCTAGGAGGAGGAAAGTAATAATAACACAGTAATAATGTGTGATTGGAAACATTCTTGGTTTTAACCCCCAAAAGACAAAATGACACAATGAGTTCTCATGTACCTGTTATCCCGCGTCAATTTATTTTAGCCAAGGTCATTTGGGGTTGTGGGGGTGGTTTAATGCAAACAGCCCAGGCTTTGGATCAAGCAGGTGGAATAAATTCTAGCTTTTCCCTGATTGGCTTTTGGGTCTGGAGTGAATCACTCCGTTGCTGAGACTTGTTGCCTCAAATGCAACATGGAGCAAAAAGACACCTATGTTGCAGGAGGACAGCTACAACTTTAAACATGGCTGTGTTTGTAAAAGCTTGGCATGTAGTAGGTGTTCAATAAACACATAGAGCCAGTTATGGTGTCGATGAGCATTCTGATACTACTTTTGATTTCAATCTTGCATTCTGTTCAAGAACAGAATGTTTTCAAAACTCTTCATTCTAAATATCCAGTTTAGAAGTGAAATAAGGGCTCTCAGAGAGGTGGGGATATTTCTAAGGGTAGTGGAAAAGGTCTTTACCCACCCCCCACCTACTCCCAGACATCATTCTGCGTTACAGAGCAGAATAGGGGTAAACTTGGATGGAATTAAGGAATCCAATGAAAAGTAAATAACTTGAGCAAGTTCAATTGGTACAAGAGTCAGAATCCAGGTCCTTGATACAACGCTTTTATATTCACCTCCCTGGGCTATCTCAAACTCAGATGAGAAGGTATGTGGAGTTGCCTTGACATCATAAAGTAGTACACAGTGTTACAGCTTCATCCTACTCTTTCCAACGGGCAACGCTGCTTTGGAAAGAGTTGGGAACCCTTTCTGGGAAATGTGCTCATTTTCATATAGATTAAATACATTCTCCCCAGAGAACTATGGACACCTAAAGGAAAAGGTTATCGGACTTAAAGTACAGTGTCCTTTGGAAAAGATGATCTGTGTCTCCATATACAACATGAGATGGGAAAGACAGGATGGCACCAGATTATAAAGGTTCTGGGATGCTAGACTCAGGATTTGGCACATATTCTGTAGGCACTTTAACTTTTGGAGGTTTGCAATGACATGTTTTAGGAAGACTCATCAATGGTGATATTCTAATGTTTAAAATGGATGAGTATGGATTTCAGGGAGCAGTTAGGGACTCCTGAGAGGGTAGAGAGACAGGTTAGAAGGGCATCATACTGATCTAGCCAGGACTTGGTGTAGGGTTGAATATAAAGGGTGGGTGATGGGTGAGAGTGCGACAGGGACAGAGACAAAGAATGATGGTCATTTTTCCTGCTTGGGTGACTGGGAGAATGGTGTAACTGCCAACAGAGCTGGGAAGCTGGTTTGGGGTAAAAAAGGACTACTCTCTTTGTTTATCAGGGGGTTGCTTTCTAAGAAATTCCTAAGTTATGAAAAAAAACCCACTATAGGGCTGCCCTGGTAGAATAGTGGTTTGGTCAGCTGCCTTCTGCTGATGCAGTCCACATACATCCCAAGGACCAGGGGTCTCATTCTGGGGCTGGAGGAGAATAACCACGATGTATAACTACGATAAATAAAATGCTTCTTCCTCTCTCTTCCTGCCTGCCTGCCTGCGTCTGCTCACCTGCATTTTAAAAATAAATAAAATAACATTGTGGCATGCTCTGGTGTTAAGTCTGGCTGTAGCATAGTCACATAAAGCATTTGCAACCAGGAGCCAGAAGGAATAACCAAAATGAACCGCGAAATAAATACAAGTGACTCTTCCTCATTTTTCCTTCCTGCCTGCCTGTTTACCTTCATTCCTGCGTGCTTTGCTCCTAAATCAAGCAAAAACCTCACTCCATTATACAACTGTTCCAATGGGAAAAAGAGGATGAAAAAAGGTGATACCTCTTACTTGAAGAATCATCAGAATACTCAGAGAACTGACTAAAATGCAGATTCCTGGGAACTTGCCCAAGGGGTTGGGCTGGAGAAAGGCCCAGGAATCTGACTTTATATCATTTTCCCTGGGATACTTGGTGCAGTTGGTTGATGGGTACATTCATAAACATTGATTTCTGGGGTGGGGAGCCTCAGAAATGTAATAACAAAACTGTTTATGGCTACAGGAATTATGTTATGAAAAGGAAGATGCCCCTTTTATCTGGATGTACTTTATTATCATAAATGAAAAATAATCAATTGGTTGATTAAGAAAAAAGACAACAAGCCTAAATATCACTGAGAACATGAGGGGAAAATGAAAGGGCTGAAAGGACACAAAAAGGAAATTAATAAACATCAAAATGAGTTTCATCACAACTCATATGGTGGACCAAGAGGGTGTGGTTACCACCTACCACACCCCTCAAACAGAGCGACTGCCGGTGGCTCACATAAATCAAAGGTATAGGATGTGTCCTAAGTTGCTATTATACATTTTACTTTTATAAGTTTATAATTGAGCAAGGACTTCTAGAACATCACATGCAGATGTATGCAAATAACAACGCAAATGAATGCATACATAAAAGTAAAGGGCAAGCATGTCCTTCCCTCTTTTCAGCAAGTGAGACATTATTTTAAAATTGGCTTTACATCAAAATCATCAGACACAAGAACGCATAGTGGACAATTCCATTTTCCTGAAGTTAAAGAACAGACAAAAACTAAACTATGATGACAGAAATTAGATCAGTGACTGGGAGGACTGACTGGTAAGGGGCACAAGAAGTTTTCTATATGATGGAAATGTTCTAATTCTTGATCTAGGTAGTGGTTACAGGAAAAAATTGGTACAATGTTATCTTGACTGGAAGTCACCCTTAACGCTCAGCGGCTTTTATCTGCCTGAAAGTACTGCTTTTGCATTTGTTTGATGCCTGTCACGGTCATGTGACGTGCCTATATCTGAAGCAGATGTGGTATCTGGCGGGGAGCTCTGGAGTCTCACTCTTGCCCATATTTGGGGCAACAGGAGCCACAACTGAAGAAAGCAGCTCTTCTCTTGCCTTGTGAACATTCAATTCTGGAGCAAGGTCAACTGACAGACCTGGAGTGAGGAAAGGGCAGCCTGGCCCAGCCTCCATCTTTCCCCTGACCCAACATGCTCACCTGTCAATAGCGATGGCCAGCAGGGCATTGGTGGAGACGTAGAGTGAGACAGTGCGCAGGTAATTGACAGAGGCACACAGCACGTGGCCGTGTTCCCAGGAGAGCTGGCGTACCACGTAGTAGTCCATCTCGAAGGGGCAGCAGACAATGGCCACCAGGAAGTCGGAGATGGCCAGGTTAGCAATGAGCAGGTTGGTGAGGTTGCGAAGCTTCTTATATCGGGCGAGGGCAGCAATAAAGACAAAATTGCCAATGCCACACACCAGCATGATGCCTGCCAGTGCCACACCAATGACGATCCTGGCTGCGGAGAAGGTTCTCGTCTTGGTCATGTCCTCATCCTCATCCAGAGGGAGGTCGTAATCACCATAACTGAAGTTGAAGGGGAGCGAGGAGGCATGGTCTTGGGGTGGACTGAAGTTGGGTGCGACACTTGCGTTTCCATTCTGGGTTGCCATGATAAAGCTTGCAGGTGCACAGGTGTATGGGAGTGTCAGGGTTCTGAGCACTTGGACGTGGGGGACCAGTCCTTCTGTTCTCACCAGGTCAGGGAGTTCAGCCCCTGCTCACATTCTTGGGGAAAGTCAGCACACCATCTCAGATCCTGGAAGGAGACACAATCAGGGAACAATATGCGAAGAACACCTGGTAGTATTCCCCAGAGCCTCCCAGGTATAGGTCTATCAGAGCCACTGCCTACCCACAGACACACATCCCAGGGCATGGCGCAGAGAAAAGAGATCTGGAAATTGGGGAAAGCCTTCGCGGGCTAGTAGAAGGCACTGGGCACAGGATGAACTGAATTCTCCAGTGACGCCAAGTAGGACGTAGGGACCAGTTTCACTGCTCACTCTCCCTTTCCCCACCATCAACCCCCACGGGGTCCTCTGGAAGTTTCAAAGGCGGCTCCAGGCCCTAGCGTCTATGGCAGAGACCCTGCTTCACATCTGCTGGTCTGGGACAACGACACCAAAGGACTGGGACACAGCAACATCTCTCCTCCAAAGCAGGTCATGGCTCCCTCCAGCTGGCGGAACCATGGACTTGGAAAGAACCAAATCCATTTCACATGGACAGGCTGAGTCTTCCTGTTCTGGTGGCTTATGTTTTGAGTCCCAGTCTTCCCATAAACCAAATTCCCGTTGCCTAGGCCAGAATCTGAGGGGTGAATGAATAAGGATCCCACCTGCAGCAGGAGAGGACTGGAGACGGCTGTGGGCAAGGGAATTCTCCACTGCACCCAATTCTGTGAGAACCAGCCTTTGTTTGTTTCCCCTCCCTGTCTCTGCTCTTTTGATCTGCGCCCTTCTCCCCTTCACCAGCCTCCTAGTTCCCCACCCAGCGTCAGCGCTGACTGGGAGGTGCCACCTCTTGTCACCAAGGTCTGTGTTCTCTGAACTCGGTGGCTGCTCCCACACAGCCTTAACTGAAAACAGCCCTCCAAGTGGGGTGGGGTTCAGCGAGCACCCAGTAGCGCCTGAGGACTGAATTGTCTGTCATTATCTAAGTCCTTTCTATTTTCCGTGCTTTGAGCTGCCAGCCAGCGGGGAATAAAGTATCTGAAGTAGTGAGATAGGAGATAGACACCACTCGGTTCAAGACATATGAGAGGCTGGAGAAAGGACCCGGCCCCAACACTTATCGAATGGGAGCCCCAGGTGTCCAGCCTTCAACCTCTGCGCCCCCCCCCCCCCCCCGCCTCCCCTTAGAACACCTGTAAAGGACCGAAGAGCCGGAGCGGGATGCGGAAAGCAGGAAGCAGCCCGAATTGGACAGTCGGTTTGGCCCGGCCTTATGAAAGAAATGGGGGAGAAGGGGGCAGTAACTACCC